>OX465094.1:3414261-3711353 GCA_949987625.1 Chalcis sispes | reverse complement strand
TTTTTTTCTTTATCTAACCCAAACGATGATTAAAAAAAAAAAAAAAAAAAAAAAAAAAAAAACTATTTCTGCAAATCGCAATCCTCAGAACAAATAACCAAACTCGCAGTTGCGTGCGTCCTTAAATCCGTTATCCAACAAGAACGCATCGTCGTCATCGTTCGTCATCGGAAGTGACGTGCACTTCTGCAGCCACGTCCTACCACCGATGTACCATCGATTTTCTTTCTCTTCGAAATACGCGCGTATATATCGCATGCCAAATGGATCACGGGGCGCATCGGTGCATTTCTTCTCTTTCTCTCGTTACGTTCAACTGCCACGAAGTCGCTGCCAATTTTTTTTTTTTTTTTTTTTTTAATCTTGTATCGTCTCCCGGAACAATGCGAAGCGAGCCTACCCTTTTATTCTTCTTCTTCATCGTCCTGTTGTAGAAATAGGTTGTATCACTCGCTTTCCAGTTAACCTATTTCTTAATGGCAGTGCTCGATGAATTGTATCGGTGGAGTAACCTCTCGGCTCTTTTATTTATTTATTTATTTATTTTTTTTTTCTTTTGCTTTTTTGTCTTGTTAAACTGTTTCGTTGTATTTTTCTTTGTTAAAAGTAAATTTTTCACCCGATTGAAGAGGGATTATGAGAACGCGGAATGGAAATTACTCGGCGACCGAGAAAGATTTTGATTTTTCGATTGTTGTTTCAAAGTTCCTGTGTTTTTTAGTATTTTAAAATGCAAACTCGTTTTGCTACGTAATTTTACTATGTAATGTTTTTATAATATTTAATATTTATATTGTCGTATGAAATTATTAAAAAAAAAAATCATTTTTTAGATAAAAAATGATCAGTCTTTAAATTTATTACTTAAAAGTTTTACCGTTAGTTGAAAAATTTAACACTTCCAAGACATAAAGTATACTTTTTAATTAAAGGAATTTTAATCTATTAGAACTTTCAAATAAATAGAAAATTTTTTTTCTCCATAAACGTTAATTTTAAATAACTTTCGAATAGAGATTCATAGTTGAAGCTTCTTCAATGTAGACTCGAAAGATGGACGGAAATCATTCAGAAAGAAAAGTTTCATTGTACAGTAATACAACTTTTAAGTAGATATCGGAATCGAGTCCAAGTTCATTTTCTTTTTTCTCTCTTTCTCTCTTTATGTACCTTTCGAAAATTCAAATTTTACGTAATTCACTCGATATTTCAATGTACATTCAATATATTACATCTAAAGCGAACGAAAAAAATACTGAAATTTTTAAAACAAGGAATGAAAAATATTTATCAAAGGAAAAATAATTAAATAAAAAAATCCAACTATCTATTCTAATTAATTTCATTAAAAGAAATTAAAAAAAATATCCATTCAAACATTTTCATTAAACGGAGCTTGCTTGCGTTTATTTTTTGAAAAACCACCCAACAGCGCACGTTTCAACGCACAACAGATATACAGAAAGAAAGAGAAATAGAGAGAGAGAAAGAGAGTTTAAATTCGTCTTCGGAAAAGCGTCGCTGCGTCGACGGCGTAGCGGCAGCAGCAGCGCAGGATCTCGTGGAAATCAATACCAGAGGAAAAAGAGACAGAGAGAAAGAGAGAGAGAGAGAGAGAGAGAGAGAGAGAGAGAGAGAGAGAGAGACGAGGACCGACTGGCTCTCTATATGACGACGGCAGCAGCGATCCGACAAAGGAGCGAGAAAGAGAGAGAGAAAGAGAGAGAACGCACACTCTCGCGACGCGCCGGAAAAAATCAACGGATTTTACGACGCGGCACACACACCGAGGGGAAAATGGAACGTAGCACGAGAGGGCTATGTGTAAACTTGGACGCTAAAGAGAGAGAAACAAAGTTTAGATGTCTTTGTTTATTACTTTTTTTTCTTTAACGAAAGACAACAGATGAGATACTCATACGAGGAGAAGTTGCAACGGATAGTTTGAATTTTTTTTTTTTTTTATTATGACAATATAATAAGTATTATGATAATAAATTGATAATATTATGCTCGAAAATAAAAGATGAAATTTTGATATTTGAAATTCGAATAAAAGGGCCGGTATACGCTCTGAGTATTTTTTTATCGTTTAAAATAATTATCATTTT
The DNA here is from genome assembly GCA_949987625.1 of Chalcis sispes. Classification (NCBI taxonomy): domain Eukaryota; kingdom Metazoa; phylum Arthropoda; class Insecta; order Hymenoptera; family Chalcididae; genus Chalcis; species Chalcis sispes. The sequence goes on along the minus strand of OX465094.1, from coordinate 3,709,242 downwards.
CATATTTTATATAAATTGAGATAATCTTTTGAAGTGAAATAAACATTTAAATTTAATAGCTCGATATTTTTTTAATTAAAAGAAAAAAAAAATGATAACTTAGTAAAATAAACACGGTAATTATTTTTTTATTAAAATATTTTTATTTAAATTAAATCGCGAAATAATGAAATTTGGAAAATTAATGAATTACGATTCAAAATGAAATTTCAAACGCAAAAAAAGTATATAATAGAATTACGATTTTTTAACAAAAATAAAATAAAGACAAATAACGATACATAAGACAATAATTAAACAATAAAAATTAGATTTTACATCGTACAACTTTTTTTTTTTTTTTTTTTTTTTATTAACAATAAACGGTATACGTCACGAACGTTAAAACTTTCATTTCTTTTTTTTCTCGTTACCCTGCAATTGAGCTAGCAATTTTCGACCATCAAAGGAAAGAAAGAAAGGAAATATAAAAAAAAAAAAAAAAATTCAACACGCTTCGATTTCCGCGAGACAGACGAAATCAAAGAGACACGCGACGCTCGCGCACACACAGTCACACTTATACGATTCGCGAATGTATGTCCTCGTTCACGACACGTTTCGCTTAAAGGAGTCGAAGGAAGAAGAGGGAAGAAGGTAAAGGTAGTTAATGACAGAGTCACGGGACACAATTGCACCGAGAACTCGCCCGCTTTCACGAAAGATTTATCTTCAACACCTCTGCGAGAAAATATCCTCTCTCTCTCTCTCTCTCTTTTTTTTTTTTTACTCGCGTCGCCGACTGTCCTTTCTATCTTGTCATTTATTTATTTTCCTTTTCTTTATCCTTTCTTTCTCGTTTGCTCGGTAAGTACGTAGCAACCGGATAATAATCACGGTTGGACTTTCGTCATTGTGCAATTTGATAGAGAGCCTCGGTGACAAGTGAGGGAAGGAAGGAGAAGTTTAAAAGGATTGATTGATTGATGGATTCGGTTGATCTTGTTGTTACACTTTGATGATTTCGCCTGGACATATATATATATGTACACCCGATTACATTACGGAATTTTACTCGGAAAAGAAGAAAAAAAAAACAATCGTTTAACTTTCAATTGCAATACCGGTTGAAACGACATTTTTTGCGTTCGTTTTTAAAATTTATTGTTTGACTAGCGACGATACGCTCGAGAGCGTGGAATTGTTGCGGATATTGAATGAACGATAAACTGCATAAATATAATTTTTGAACGATGCATTTTTTTTTTTTTTTTTTTTGTTATTACTTTGTAATTTAAATTTTCAAACATTATCATTGTTTTTGTTAATTTAATAACCTCATTTCAATAACGCATGCAAGAGATTCTTTATAGTCGCATCATCATCTGATTAGAAACTGCCATCAACATTTTATTAATAGCATAATTTAAATAATCGTATTCAACAAAAAATGTAATACAAAATTCGACGCATAATTTAATTCCGCGTCTAGCGTTACTTTTTATTCTTTAACCGCACGAGCAAAACGTTAAATCTTCGCGTTTCCGACAGTTTATCGACATAAATATAAATTCATCCAAGCTACCCTCTTAATATATACACATAAAACAATGCAAGAAAAAAAAATGAAACGAAGCGAGAAAGAGAGAAGGAGTACACAAGCCGTCTCACACTCGACGATAAAAATGGAAAAGAGAGAGAGAGAGAGAGAGAGAGAGAGAGAGAGAGAGAGAGAGAGAGAGAGAGAGAGAGAGAGAGAGAGAGAGAGAGAGAGAATAGAGAGAGAGAGACAGACAGAGAGAAAGAAAAGGAAAAAATCGCGTCGGCAGGTACTTCATCCATCCCTCTATCCTTCTCCTTCTCTCATATAATGCCGAGAGCAAGATCCTTTGTACGCTCGCGATCCGTGCGAGTAACGGCGACGGTGCTCGCCGCCCTCGCTTTTTATTCCCCCTCCCTTCTGCCGACGAGAAAATTTGCCACTTGCAGTCGAGCCCTCGGTGCTTTTTCCGGGAAGAGAGAAAGAGAGAAAGAGAAAGGAAGAACAAGTCGCGCCCCGAGGGTGCAACGCTGTACTCGTCCTTTGTTTTTACCCGGGGAATCGTTAATTATGACGCTTTGGAAAGGGAAAAGGATTACGCGAGAGCGATCGCGACAATTTTTTTTTTTTTTTCTTCTTCTCGTGTACGCGAACCTCGCGCGCTTTTTCTTCTATCTCTGTTTCTTTCTCTCTCCCTCTCTGACTCTTTTTTATTTTTTTTTTTTTTTTTTTTATCTCCAGCAAGCGCAAGTAATAGCCGATCGCGTCGCTCAACGAGAGAGAAAGGAAACTGAACTGGATATTTCACGGGATATTGCGACCCTCTATTTGAGAGACGAGTTTTTAAATCGAGCAATTAAGGAAACTCCGGATATGAAAAAGGCCTACCTTATCGTTAGGAAGAAAAAAAATTTTTCGATTTATTTCATAAAAATTTTTTCTTTTTTTTTACTACCCAAGTGTGTATATATATATATATATATATATATATATATATATATATATATATATATATATATATATATATATATATACACACACCACACACACACACACATATAGACTTGAAAAAAAAAAAAAAAAAAAAAAAAAAAAAATTATTCGATTGATATATGGGTTTGAAGTTTCCAACGTTGGAGTCCAACGGAATTTTTTAAAAACTGTTTTTATTTAAAATTTATATTTATATTTTTTAGTCTTAGTGTTTCACAGCATAACCAAATATTCAGATACGGATTTAAATGTAATTTTTACATTTTTAGCAGCTTTATTTAAATGTAAATAATTATTTCGTTGTACTCTAACGTTGCAAACTTCATACCCATATTGATATCATAATAATTTTATATAAAATATGCTTCTTCATTCACTCGAATAAATTATAATTTCGAAAATTAGCCGCGAATTTTTATTTGTTCAACACTTTAATCGCGCAATTTAGTAGCGTCGACCTGATTTGTCATTCGTACGCTTACATACACACAAGCACAAACGTAACATTAAACTGTCTCGTCAAGTTGCCAAGAACAATGTCGCATGCGCACAAAAGCATTGTGCGAAAACGTGTCGAGATTGTCGAATTTGTCGAGAACTTGATGAAAGCGACGCGAGTAAAAGTAAACACTAATTATTTTGTAAAGTATAATAGTTCTTAAAGACTAATTTGTTAAAATGCGTAAACTCCTTAAAGCCGAGTAAAGATAATAAGAGCAATTGCGTAACACGCATGAACAAGTACTCGTGCATTTAATTTATGTGTTTGAATTGAGTTCATTATGTAAATAAAGTATTTATCTTCATATAAACTCACATTATTCAATAAAATATTTTTGGATTCGAAAGAAAAGAAAAAAAAAGAAAAAAAAAAAAGGTGTGTTCGACGAATCGAACGTAACGCAAATGAAAAGAAAAATAAATCATGACGAAATTTAAAAAAGCTATCATCGATCCCGATTAAAAATTGCGTTCGGTTACTATAACGGAAGTTGACATTTTTTACCTTTACCCGTCGGCGAAGTGATCGATAAAACTCTTCCGGAATTCAATCTACGCGTAATTCTTTTTCAGCCTTTACTGTCTATCTGAATTGCCTAAAAACTAATCAATATTTCTCATAGTAACCAAGTACCGATTGACTAAATCTTTGCGAATTTTTTACAAGTTCTGATAAAAGTAATAACTATTCGCAATTTTATTATTACATCCGATAAAAAATTTTAAAATAATCAGTTATTTAATTATTTACTTACTCATTCATATTCTGGGAAGAGTAAATAAACTCAAATAGCTGCTCAAGTTGCAGTTTACCATCGTAAAAAATTGAATTAAAGCCATAACTATATTTAGCTTTTTCAAATGTCTTTAGAAGTGCGATGAGTCAAGTATGCGATCCACTTGATATATCAATGAAAATATGATTAAAAAGTTCTAAAAATAGTTTCAAGATTTAAAAGTAGCCTTAAAAATAAAACGAGAAAACATGTAACACCAACCGTTTATCTCAATCTTTAAACCGAAACCCATGAAAATTTATCTTGCCTTAAGAAATTTAAATATCGACTAACAATTTCGTATCTTTCATTTCAATATCACATTTGGAAAAAAAAAAAAAAAAAAAAAAAAAAAAAATTACCTATCCTCGCCATTGGGTCATGTCTTTTCTCCGATAATCTACGAGAAAACCCTCGAAAGAAAAAAGCTCGGACGATAACATCAGTCTTTTCTTAAAAGTCCCCCTACCAAAGAATTATTATATACCGAAAGTAACCAAAAAATTGTTATATTCCCTAAATCGTCAAAAGCCCGCGCGGATCCATTAAAAGTAATCGTTTGCCTGCATATATAAATATGAACCTAAAACTCATCGCGTGCGCACGCGTGAAAAACCGGTTTTCTCTCTCTCTCTCTCTCTCTCTCTCTCTCTCTCTCTCTCTCTCTCTCTCTCTCTCTCTCTCTCTCTCTCTCTCTCTCTCTCTTTTTCCTAAAGCATCGACCCCGAGAGAGAGAGAGAGAGAATATAAATGCAAGAATCTGAGGACTCACTCGGACGTGCGTGAAGTATTCCGGAATAGGAATGACACACACACACGTTCCAGATGACGTTGAGTCGGTTGACGATTTTGTTAAACTATCCTATTACCAAGAAGAAAATAACGTAGGAGAGTTGTAGTTTCAAGAAGCAGCTCAAAAAATTACGGATTATTTGGATTTTTTTTTAATTAGCTCGATATAATGTTTGGTATAAATTTTGAGTGTTGTCAGAAATTTCAGGATTCACAAGATGACGCATATCGCAAAAAAAAGCTTCGAGGATGCGCTTGTTATTTTGATGGTGGTAAATCGCCAATAAACTAACTTGAATTTGAAATGTTCATAAATTTTTAAGACTTCGTTTTTGTAATAATTTTAAATTAATATGTAAAATAAATTTTTCGTTTTATTTTTTTGAAAAAGTTTTTCCATGATTTAGAAAGTTTTATTGATCATTTAAATTACGCATTTTCAAATAATATTTGGATTATAATTTGAAGAAAATTATGCTTAAAAGGATAGTATGAATGCGAACAAATATTACTATGTAAATGAAAATCGCAAAGAATTCCAGAATCATCTGCATCCCCACTTAATTACATCAAATCATATGTGATAATTCTCGTGCGGAATATATATTCCTCTGTCCAACCGCATAATTTCTTTGCTCAAGAATCGTTTTGATTATCGTGTATTAATCAATAATTGTACCCATTAATTCTGGAATAACCTCGCTTCGATCTCTTCACAATTGTGTGTGATTTTTGATATGCGTTTATAGTCCAAATTATCGAAATAAAATTAAAAGAAAAATGAAAATTAAATTACCTTATTAACGTGGCAATTTAAATTTTAAATAATTCCAAAAGCATAAAACTTGGAAATATCTGCCCTCGATTAATGGGTTAAAATTCGCAAAATTAATTCAATACTTTAAAAAATAGAAAAAAGCATAGAACGCGCATTACGCGTCCGTTAAAAATTTTGAAAAAATTGTTATTATTACAAGCCGCAATTATTTTTCAACTCGACCGTTGACGACGCTAATAAGTTAATTAAAGTCGGACGAAAAGCGAGTAAATAATTCGGGAGCAAGTAACAAAGGAGGAATATATAATCGGTACCATCACCTGCATATAAGCGAATATAAGTATATATAACATACATCGTTGTGCATACGCACAAATCCCCAACAGAGGGCCTGTCATACTCGGGTTCATATATATATACACATTCATACAAGCAGTTATACATATGTATACAGGGTAGCACGTGAAATACGTCTCTGCTCTCGCTCTCTCTCTATCTCTATCTCTATCTCTCTCTCTCTTTTTTCAAAATTCCAAAGAGGGAACACAACGTCGGACATAACGCGAAATTTCACCCTCATCTCTTTGCTATCTCCCCACTCCCTTGCAACCCTCTGCTATCTCGGTATTGCTGTTATACTACATCTCCATCTCTTTCCCTAGTGCATTTGTCCAATTTTACTTTTGTCCGAGCGACGGCGACGGCGGCCTTTTCGAGAAAGAGAAAAATGGAGATCGCAATTTCACTATTTACGCGGCGAGTGTTTTACTTTCGTTACACGCGAGCTCTAATAATCCTTTTTCAAATACTATAAAAAAAAACTTTATGACAGTAAAATAAAATGAACATTTTCAAGCTTTAAATTGCCGATCAAAATTTTTTTCCGAGGTACGTATTACTTTTGTTTTATTCTTATTATTGTAATTCTTTACCAAAAAATATATGTAGTTTTTAGATGCATATTCTAATAATTAATTTCTAAAAAGTTTAAAATTTATCCAATCTATTTCACTACAATGTTTTAAAATATTTTAAATACTTTGTTCATGAATTGATAAAGTATAGTATGTTAATCAAGCGTTGCATTTCGAGGAATATTAAGTAGCGAATTAAAATTTGAAAAATAATATATACAAAAAAAAAAAAAAAAAAAAAACTTACGCAACGTAATAGTCTCGTGTATATGTAATAGATAAATTGTACGTCTTAAAATTTGTAACGGGATAACTACTTTAACCTTGACGTTGAATCGCTGTGCATATTGATTGAATATTTCGTTAAATCGCTTAGAATTCAATAAAATTTAACGAGGAGAATATACAATTAAGCAGCTTAAGAACGCCGACAATTTTTTAATGTATAATAATGTCATATATATTTTTTTGTAAATATGGTACAACAATAGATGTTTATTTTTATATTTATCTAAATATAATATTATTACGTGATAATTATTATCAGTACGTCGCCTTTATATAACAGAAAAGAAGAAGTGATCTCAATGGATGTTGCTTTATAAATTATAAACAACCGCATTTATATTTGAGAATTTTATATATTTTTACAAAATGGAAAAACTTAACTGCAATATTATCGCAACTTGCGGAACGTTTGCGTGTACATAAATAGTTCGCAAACTCTCTATAAAAAAAATATATATAGAAACAGACGAAGTAACTTTTTCGTTATCCTACAATTTTACAGCAAGTTCTTTATTAATACGATTTTCTTTTCTTCAAAATTTCATAATCATTGCTAATGAAACTCGCGAAGAATGTGCGTTGAAAATTCTCTGCAACGAGAGACTGAAGGATAAACGATGTAATTTTTTTTTTGTAACGAACGCGCTAAGGTTAAAAGTAAATTGTAGATTAAAAAAATTTAAACTTGCAACATTATATATATATATATATATATATATATATATCTGTATATATTACGTCGCTGTTCATTTAACCGACTCGCGTATTATAGTTTGAAGTGGTTTTTCTAATCCAATTTTATTTTAAAGTCATACAACGGTTAATCTAATAACATTGAATTATGTAATATCAATAGAGCATTAACATGACTCAGCAATATATCATTTTTTACTTTGAAAGTTTTTTTACCGTACGACAAACTCGACCTGATCAAGATTAATGTTCCTTTTTCGACTGTACAACGTTCATTGACGACGTGAAAAAAGGAAGGCGGAAAAATTATCATAATTCGATAGAAAAAATAAATAAATAAAAATTTAAAGTGAACAATAACGAATATTTTCCAAAGGTCGAAATTGAAAAATAAATTTCGTTTGAATGTAAATGTAGCGAGTTAAAACGGCGCGAAAATCCATCGCAGCGGCGCTTTTACTGTTTACAAACTGAATAATACTGAATAATTGATTCCGAATTCAGGGAAAAAAAATATAACTCTGTTTATGCAAAACAATCACGTGCCCTATTGAATTGTTGGAGCGCGTCGTTACGTACAACGTACCGAATGCACATAATGTCGGTTTTTGTGTAAATCGAAAATATGCCAATTATTTTTTTCTTCTTCAATTTTACATTTTTTAAAAAAATATTTTGTTTCTGTTTATACTCTCGTGTAGATTAATTTTTTGTTAAGCGTATGAATTTTTAATGAAATATTTAATTATTAATAGTGCTGTAGTTTTTTTTTACTTCATTAAAATAATTAAATGTTAATTAAAACATCAATAATTTTATCATTCACGCTTCAACAAAACTCATGCAAATATTAATCCAACATTTATATTTATTTTAATAAACGAATTATTACTTGACGCGTATTTTGCTATATAATAAATAAAAATTTTATTATAATTATTATTTGCAACTGCGTTTCTATTAATTAATAAATTATCGATAAATTGTTGAAACGAAATGCAAAAGTATAGTTTAAACAACCATAAAATATTTAATCACAAGCTGCCTCGTTCAAGCCAGCTTCGTGTTTCTTAAAAGTACCCATATAAGACAACGAAAAAAAGAAGAAAAAAAGTAAAAAGAAAAAGAAGTAAGTTAGTCATCGCCAGACATCCCGAAACCTTACTCACAACCTCCACCCGCATATTTACGCAACCCCATAAATACAATGCAGCAGCAGTACAGCAGCAGCGACAGCAGATAGCTCTTGTAAAGCTAGTATATATAAGAGCGAGAGAGAGAGAGAGAGAGAGAGAGAGAGAGAGAGAGAGAGAGAGAGAGAGAGAGAGAGAGAGAGAGCGAGAGAGAGAGAGAGTAAGTAAACGCAAGTTCACACACCTTCTAACGCTGCTACGCATGCAACCCCTATATATACACACATTGAATCGGCGCGCGCATCTCCCGGACACGTAGAAAACCAGCAGCAGCCCCGGCGTTGTCGCGATTTACGCTCGTTCGCTCTCGCGCCTCCTCTGCGCGTTCGAGTTCGCCCGTAGTGTGTATCGATCCCGGCCCCGTGTTCTATGCCTTCTCCCCTTTGCCCCTCGCGTAAAAGAGTAAGCGAGAGAAAGAGAGAGAAAGAGAGAGGAAGAGAAATGTAGAGAGCGACGAGGAGAACCCGAGCGAGAATGCAGCGGGGTTAAAAGGAGATGGAAAATATACGCGAACGCGAACGCGCGCGCGCGCACACACACACATACATACAGTTTCTCTCCCTCTCGGGCGGTGAGAAAGGCGCTGCCGCCGCCGCCTTGCGTTCGGTTCTCACTCGCTGCTGCTGCTGCCGTTGCACACCCCGGAGAGTTGAAAATAAAAAGAGAGAGATGAGATAGGGAGGCGTAGATTTGAGGAAAAATTACCTTTCCTTTCTTCAATTCCGACACCATTCTCTTGTACTCTTACTCATACATTTATTTTTTCGAGGTTTTTTTTCGCTATTCTCATTACCTATCCTTTGCGCTTCTCTTTGTGTAGTCTACCTAGGGTTCATTGTCCTTTCTTTACAGTCGCTCGCGCGCGCATCGTTCGCGCCCTGTATATATATCTAATAGAAAGAAAGTCATATAGGAGTAGGACACACACTTCCTCTTATTTTGGAGGAGAGTCAATAAGAAAGAGACAGAGAGAGAGAGAGAGAGATAGAGAAAAACAAGAGAGTGAAGAAAGAACAGTCGTCGATTGATTTTCTTATTTTGTTTTCTAGTTTCTAGGAATTGTCGCCGGGTAGCTATTTATGTTTTGTCTAATACACGTTTATCTTTTTTTTTCTTCTCTCTTCACGAAAATACGCGTACGCGTGTCTTCGTTACTCACGCGAAGAGTGTAAGGGAAGAAGGAACGAACCGAAAGGAGATTTTGTGGGGTTTCCGTAGTTTTGTCGTGCGAGGGCGGGACCGATTATTTTATTGCATAGGGCACACACACACACGTATATACACGAAATATATATACCAAAATGCGACCCAGCCGTTCGTACGCGCGCGCAATGCTTTTTTTTTGTTTGTTTACTTATTTTCGCGCTTTTAGATTTTTTATGTTAACTATTTTGCTAAAAATGTTTTTTTATCTCGTTCTCTCCTCCTCTCTCTCTCTTGTTACCATGTCTTGCGAGCGCGTGTCGCTCGCCTCTATACACATGTAAAATAATGGCGAGAAACGGGATAGCCCTCGGTGCTGCTCCCGTGCTTCGACCTCCTCGTGTTTCTCTCGTTTCTCGTGTATACAAAAGAGTAAAAACCCACAAAGAAAGAGCGAGAAAGAGATATTCGCGGCGTGTGTACGCACGTATGCCTACTATGATAATATATATCGCCGTACACGCGGGATTGTCGGATAGTTACAAGCGAGATGCGATATAGAACATAAGTCAACAATTCAAATGAATTAAACGTTCTATTAGGCTAACGTACTCACCTGGATTGTAGTAGTATCGGGAGAACAGCGCGATGCGATTATCGTATCAAAGTGCAGCGTTTAACGGGTACGCGCACGCACGAACACACTTTGAGCACTACTGGTGGTAGTGTCGGTTCTTTCAGCCGCTGCCTCCGTGGCTAACGACGCACTATTATTCGTGTTGTCGACGATAATAATCCATAAGCCAGAGAGAAAACTACACACACATAAAATCTTTTTAAAAAAAGAAAAAGAAAAATTATTAGGTGTACGGACGACAGACACGCGCGCGCTCCTGATACCACGACACACCTACGACGCTCGACGAGGAGCCGAGCTCGACTGAAGAGCGCCGCCACCGCCGCCGCTGCCGACGACCGCCGTAGAGACGACGAGACACACGTACGAACGGTCGAACGTTGCTCTCTCTCTCTCTCTTTCTCTCTTGTTCTCTTGCTTTCTTCCTTTTTCCTTCTCTCTTGAAAGCGTTTACCGCTGACGATGGAAGGGCAGGAGGAGAGGGCTTAGGTATAAGGATGGTGGGGAGCAAATGCAGAGCCAATCGCGCCGGCCGGCGACAATGGACACCGGGATGCAGCAAGAGATAGAAAGAGAGAGAAATGTATACAAATAGGCGACGTTGCCAAGGCTTTCAGTTTATAAAAACTTTTCGTGCTTGCGCTTCGAATAAAACCGATGATTGGTTGATTCGAGCGCGATAAATTCAAAGCTTAGAAATACACTTATTCATGTTGTAAATAATTGTTAAGATTATTAAAACAAACAATAATAATTATGTTATAAATAAAACTCAATTACAAATGATACATTTAAAAGTTTGGATGATTTGTCGCCATAAAAATGAATATTTCGTTTTTTTTTTTAATAAAAAATATCATGAAATTGTATTATAAATATATCTTAATTATTACAAATAACGAATAATAATTTATAAAATATGCATATTTTTCTGAGCTTTAAATTCGCCGCTCTCGAATTAGCCAATCAACCGTTTGCGTTTGATTCAAAACGCAAGCGCGAAAAATCCACCGAATGAAATTCAATGTTCAACATTGGCGTACCTGTGACGCGGGAAAATTTAAATTTTTATTAGTCGAGTATACGTCTAATAAAAAATATTTTCGTCACAAATAAGTTTTTATTTGCTATTTATTTTAAAAAGATTAGGATAAATAATTAAAAAATAATATATTTTTGAATTTTATACAATATACCTTGTGAAAATAATTGAAGAAAATATTAAACTATCTTTTTTTTTTTTTTTTTTTTTTTTATAAAATTGAATAAATTAGATTACAATACTTATTGAAATATAAAATAAAAACCACTTTAAGATAAATGCGAGTTTCATCAAAAAACGAGGCATCCCCTTTTTCAGTGTATTATGTCTAAAATGCAGCGCGATGCAAGCCATTAAGTTAAGTGCTTCGGTATCTGCTAATAAATTAATAAATTGTGTTGGACTAAATGGAGCAATTCGTCGTGGATGATAATGATTTTTAATAAATTGATACGAAAATATAGGGAAGGAATAAACTTTAAAATTTAAAAACACGTCTAATGTAAAAGCTTTTCAATTTACATATTACTTAATATAATAAAAAATAAATTTTTCATTATTAAAAACAAAACATGGATAACAATACATTATATACTTTACACCTTTACTTGTAAGTGTCATAAATAATTTGTCGATCGCATTTCTAGAAAATGAAATTTAATCAATTTAAAAAAAAAAAAAAAATTATGATTTATTAACGATGTCAAAGCGATAATCTAACGATATTGCATTTTTTATAATTTTTAGATTAAAATATCGATTTATAAATAATTTTAACTTTCAAAAATTCAAGTTTTCAACATATAAAATGGGAGTACAAAGTATAATTAAAAGTTTTTACTGGTTCATGTTAAGTACCAAAGCAGTAAAAAAACTACGTCGAATACAATACATTTTAAAAAATAAATAATGAATTACTTGAAATTATTTCAGACAATTATTACAAAACTTTTGAATTTATCCATGATGTCTTTTAAAAATAATTTTCGTGTCGCATATTTTTCAAATAAGTAATCGTACAAACTTTTTCAATTTGCAATAACGAATGTTTTGTGCGCTTATCGTAAATTACACGATAATGAACGCATTTTCAACTCATAGATAAGGAAGAAACGCTAATCTAGTTTAAAGTAAATTTTGAAAACTGTATATTTCATAGTAGGCAAAGAATATCAACTGTCCTTGGAATTTTTTTTTTCCAATAAGCTTTGTCAAGAACAATAGAAATTAAATAAAGCATTAAAAACAAATAAATTATTTCAGTTAGAAAACGCTTTAAAATTCTTTCAATGTTTAAAAATTAAAAAAATCTTTTAATCAGCGCTTATTTATTATACACTACAATCAGAATTATGATGTTGAAGCATAAATAAATCATAAGTTTTTTTTTTTTTTTTTTTTTTTTAGGAAACAGTATCCATGAGAGAATAAAACCAGAGTTTTATAGACATGTTACATGATAGTGTTTATTTCAACAAAATCAGCGATAATAAGAATAATGGAAATAGTAATAAGAAATCAAATATTTATCCCTTTCAGTCGACAGAGGTAAATACAATGAATTTAATGTTTAAAATAACAGCAATAGCAGACGGAAGTTCGATAAATTGAATTGAAACCTTATTTTCTTTTGCCTTCACATTTATTCTCATGTTTTTTTTTTTTTTTTTTTTTTTTTTCATTATTGTTTTACAAGATTTTTTGTTTTTAATCGCTACAATGCTGTATGCTCGTAATGCTGTATTTTCAATGTGCACTCTCTAATCCCTGTCTCCACGAACCGTGTGACTAGTTTTATATATTGTTTTCCCTTTTTTTTTTTTTTTTTTTTTTTAAATAACTTAAATCTTGCACTACCTATAAACGTATATATATAATTATATAAATTTTTTTGTCACACTTTTTTTTCGCATTAAAGTACCTACTCTTTTTTATCTTTATACACGCTCACAATAGCATATTCTTCAATCTTAATGTATTTGTTTTTATTCTTCTTTATCATAGTTGATTTCAGTTTTCTTAAATTTTTTTGTTTTGCTTTGTTGTTTTTTTTTTTTCTTTTTTTTTTTTTTTTACATCATTTGAAATTACTCGAAAGAAAAACGCGCGATTTGGAATGGTGATTGAAAAACTGGAGGATTAAAAGGTACTTTTGCAATTTTACTTGCAATAGCTGATAATTATCAAAGGTATTTTCAGCTTTCTTTTCGCATTAAGAAAAATCTATGCGGCGGGGGATCGCGACCATTAAACTATCTATTCGATATATAGATTGGTCTTTACTTTTCATCATTATTATTTTTTATATTTTTCATTTGTTACCCGAAAGTGTGGAAAATTTTTTAAAAAGTTTGTAAGAATTAGGAAGTCTTATTTTACAATAGTAACAAGCAAACTTTCAACTGCAAAAAATGCTGACAAAGTAAAATAGTAAGTAAAAGGATTATTACAGGGAATAATTATTCAATGCATCGATATCCGTTATTGAGAGATAAGGCCACTAGTGGATGATACAAATACAATATAAATATTACTTCTAAGTGAAAGGCTCGGCAATCGTCGGCAGACTGAATAATATGGGAATCTCAAAACATCGTTAAAAATCGTCCAACTTTTAAAAAATTTCACACACGTTCAACATTCAAGTACACGATACAAAATTTTTTATTGTCGCTAGCTCCTTTTTTTTTACAAAAGTATTGTATTATAATTACATTAACAAATCAGAAAAAATAAATTATCTTTGAGTCACATGAAAGATTCCCATCAAAAGATTCCGTCGGTCGACGACTGTATCGAACGCATTTTACATGTATTTTTTATGTATATGCTTACAAATGATAAATGATTAACGAGAAGGTTCGTAATGCTTCTTTTCTACCACACGTATAAACTCTTCGACGACACGCTTTCCTTTCAGAAAATAACTTATGAACTATATATACGTATTTTCATTTATCGAATTTTTTAATTTTATAATATTTTGTTTTGAATCTTAATCTTACTAATATACGTAAACTTCACGTATACATTATACAAATATGTTATAAATACAATGCTCGTTAATACCTCGAATATAATTCTATATCTTTTAAAGACAGGTTTTTCAACTATCGACTTACTATATACTTTATGGAACTCGCAATCGAAAAAAGAAAATGGAATCGAAATATAAACGTTTAATTCTTGAGATCTCTCGTTGTATTTTCGATTTGCTTCTTTTTCATTATTATAATTTCGTAATTCCATATCACGTTTTATTTATTCTTTATACATTTTTATAACAGAGTATTTGTATACAAATTAGCGAAACGAGTCGAAAGTTGAATATATATACATATATGTATACATATATATATGTATATTTCTAGCCGTACTAAAATGTTTTTTATTTTTTTATGATATTTTATGAAAATATGAAAATACTATTTTATCGATAGCAAAATCAATTTTGTTTATTTTATCACAATTTATTCATTTAAAAAACAATTTTTTTTTTTCATATATACATGTATAAATCTAGGCTTTATTTCTTACAATAAATATTGTATTGTTAATCTTATTGAATGTTTTAATTATCATGAGTAAATACGTCAAAAATATTCATATAATGTTAAATTTAAATAACATTTGAATTGTATTTATTAAAAAATATTTTACAAACATTTTTTATAAATTTATAAATAAAAAAAAAAAAAAAAAAAAATTAAATTTTAAATAAAAATAAAATTCAAAAATAATAATACTTTATTATAATATCACTAATAATACTCTATTATTTTACAAGTTAATTAATAAAATATGGCAGCAATAAAGCTGTGATTCATACAAATATTTTGAAAAATAATTATCAATTATCAAATATTCAATTAATATTAACATATTATAATAATTTGTCAAAACAGAAAAATATAATATGTTTAGTATCGTAGTTAATTTAAAAATGAGATTAAGTCACGTAAGAATTTTAGCTATAAATCTGTCATTTAGAAATAAAAATTATTGATCGATTAAGTAGATACAAATAAAGCAATACAAAGCATGAATGCGTTACATATTGAACCCAAAAACTTAAAACGAAAAGAGCAAGCTCTGTTTAACACGATTATTTGAAAATCAGATTAATATAGGCTTTTGCAACGGTTGACTCGCTCATAAACATTTTAATAAGGTCTGCGCTGCAAGATACTTATTGCATAAATTTGGGCCCGTAATTCCAGCCTGTCAATCTCTATATAGTCTTTTCACTTTATAGCATATGCAAACTTTATCTTGTAAGAAAGTTTATGTTTTTCAGAGAGCGAGGTTCATTTTTGGTGTGTGCGCCTATGTGTTCCTTGTATGTCAACAAACATATTACATGTAGAAAATGCCATTCAAAAATATATTTTTTTACCGCTAACGTAGAATTCTATCGATAAAATAGTACTTCATCTCCTCGACGCGAATGAAAGAAAGACCTTAAACTAACGTAGAAGAAGAATAATCGTCCTCGCGATATCGTCGTCGTCGCGCGCACAGACACATTACACGTTGGATCCAGGCACTGTAAATTACGAGCCGCGACTCGCATCCGTCACCGTTGCTATACCACGGCCACGGACGCTCGTGGCCTTAGATCGTGCGTTACAACGTAGACTCGTGAATGACTGCGGTATCTTGATCGTTGATTATGCCGTTTTGAATTATCGTAGGTGCTATATGGGGCGTTAATGTGATCGACGATGTTTTCCTCAGCGGTTTCGGTGACTTCTGTAAGGTAATAATAATCGATATAAAAATTCTTTCATTGATCACACATTCATATAAATTTATCTCCTTTTCATTTATTATGAAATTTAGATTATAATAATCTAATATAAAATCAATTAGTTACTTGAATTAAATATAAAATTTACCCATTCAATTCTGTCGATTTCGTCATCGTCTTCATATTTCGTTCCTCCAAGAGACTTCATCGTTAATTCTTCATCGTCTAAATCAGTCATAGCACTGCGCTTTATAGGCTGTAAAGTTGAGTAATTCCTGCAACCTCTATTAAAGTTGTTCATATTTTTTTCTTCGATGACTTTTTCTTGACATAACGTTTCTTGCGACTTGCTTTGCTTGTTGCTACCCATGTTGTTATTATTGTTTTCATTAACAGTAGTCGTTCCAGTTAAACTACTATTTTTGTTGTTAAAATCAAAAGGTGGCATCCTAGACACCCAATGGTCTACACCTGAGCCCGCCGACGAGGTTGACGCAGCCGATGAATTACCCGACAACGAGTTATTCACTCGGCTACGTTTTTGATAAAATAGAATGTAAGCAGCGTTAGTAACAAGATTTGTGTCATTAATTACTTCAACCCGCATGTCGTCGAAACAATACCATTGTGTGTCATAGGGATTCCGACAAAACGCCGTGTAATGTCCACCCTGAAAATAAATTAGGAAATAAATTAACTTTTTAAAAAACACGAATACAAATTTGAAAGTAACGATAAAAAAAAAAAAAAAAAAAAAAAAAAAAAAAACAAACTTACTTGCAAATCTTGCCCATGATGATTACAAATGGCATACAAGTCGTACTCGTTTTCGTCTTGTTTAAGAATACTAGGTTGTTGCCTGGTTCTAGGTTTCTTCCACGTAGACCTGCCCAATTCTTCCGTCATCATGGTTGCGTGCGGCGATTGCACACCGCTGCGCGCCAGATGGGGCGTCATATCGAACCCGTACAATGGAAAATCTACCAACATCGTTAATTTCGACGTTGATCTCTGCTTCGATTGTTGCCTAAACCTCTTAAGGTGTATCACAAGGATATCGGGTAGCGTCCACAGTCCGAGCTCTTTTACCACTTCTTGTTTTCTGTTGCAATTTGGACAGTGCCAAGCGTCTTCTACACCCAAAGTTTCTGCCCTTGTGTACAGATCGAAACATTCTTCCAAAGTTACAGCATCTCCTAATTGATAAAATGTTGAAAAAGATTTCTTAAGATTTTTTTTTCCCATTTCTTTTTATGTTAAAAATTTAAAATAGTGACTTATTGATATCTATTTTTACTAATGAATAATTAATTTAATTTCGATTACAAAGTAAAAATAATTTATTCGATTAAACCACAATAATTTGTAAAAGATTACCATCAATTCCATTCGAATTCACATAACACGCGTCTAGCATATCGTTAAACATAAAAATTGAAACTAACCCAACTCGGAATTATTCTTAAGCTGCTTAACGCTCGCGTGTTCCTCGATCTGATCCGAGTCATCCTGTATGATATTACACTTGGTCGCCTCGTCCCATTCGAGTATGAGCTTAACGTGCTGGGGTCCGGAATCATCGGCGCAGAGAGCCAACGCCTGCTCGATTTGCTCGGTGTAGAGCGGATGCTCGACGCAAGGATCGATACAGGGATGCTCGTCCTGAACGGGAGTGGCCGCTGGATCGGCGACGCGTACGTTGAACAATCCGGGACTCTGGCTCGACGTAAGCACGTCGTCCGCGAGTGTCGCGTGCATCTCCTTAAGCAGGAGCTTTTGAAGATCCTCGTAGGAGGTTTCGCGCGACACTTGCATCGTGTACGGGCTGCCGAAACGCTCTCGTAAATCGCCCTTCACCACCACGTTGATCCAGACCAGCAGGATGTACGCCTGCTCCGTTGGCTCCTTCAATTGCGGCAGCTCGATGCAGTAGAGCGGATCGTTTTCCGTTATCACGGACAGCGGCTGACAATCCGAGAACGTTCTGCGATCAAAAGTTTTTATTTTAATCGTTAATTTTATAATTTAATGATTTTTTGTTTACCCCTTTAAACGCATAAAAATAAATAAATAAATAAATAAAAAAAATTTTTTAATGATTAAAAAATTTCTCACTTTGATATTTCGGTAAATTGAACGTGCAAGAATTAGACATTTCAATAAAGATTAATTTCAATGTTAATGTAACTTTGGCATTCAAAGCAACGGCGATATAATTCTTGGCTTTAAGCAAGAAACGCTCGAGAAATGCGCTTTATTATAAAGTCGATAGTGCGCAGTTATAAATTCCATTAAAAAAAAAAAAAAAAACGTTAAAAATTACTCAAACGAAATAATAAAATTTAACGTTGCTTGAAAATTATTTTCTTCGTTTTCATTTTATTGTTTAAAACGACTTTCGATCAATAGCAATAAATGACAGCATTTTTCTCGAGTATTTATGATTCAGCGGTAATGAAATGATTCATATAAGCGCTGTATTACCCAACATAAAAATATAGCCGATGTGGTCTATATTTTCAGAGACTGTACAGAATTGTGCGTTATCACATTTAAGCATCGAGAGATTTTTACGTAATATCGAACAATAAAGTTTGTTTGATAAACAAAGAAACACGTCATTTCATCTAATTTTTGTAAAATTTTAAACGTCGTCTAAATTATTATTTATAATAATTATTTTTATCATACGTTTATTATTTTTTTAATAAATAGATTGTACTATTTTATAGCCAACAATAAAAACCGATCGTTTGTAATAATTCGCGAGTAAAACAATTTCCAATTAAAACTTATCGCGCTTTGCTACATGTAGTAATAATATAATAAAATATCAGTTTTCACAAAATCAGTTTTTTTATAAAAATTTTTTTTTATAAAATTTAACCGTCTTAAAAGAAAAAAAAAAAAAAAAAAAAAAAAAAATTCGTTTTTTCTCACCTATGAAAACCCTCGTCGTGGACTTCGGTAAGTAGCATATGATTTTCATCGACTCCGGTGTCGCTTGCCAATATCTCCCTCAATTCCTTAACGTTGGCGTTCTGATTGACGCTTACGCCTATGCGCACCTGTCGCGGCTGCTGTGACGTGTAGAGGACGTTGACGTAAAGGTTTATCTGACGATGGCTCTGTGGCACCGGCACCGAGACGCAGAGAAACGGATCGAACGTGTTGGATTGTTTTTTGCAGCGTGGACACGTTAGACTCGAACGGAATTGCGCTTGGAATACTTTGTGCACGAAGGACTTGTTGCAGCGCACGTGATTTTTTAACGTCTCCTTTGCCACTATCTCCGGCTGACCGAATGAATTCTGCAATGAAAATAATAAGGATGTTAATGTTTTTATTTAATTATAAGATATGGGACTTAATGCAATGTCGTTGAACTTTCTTTTTATTAATAGACTACATTATATAGCTATATCTTATAACTATGTTATTAATAATTCACGTTCATAAACATCGAGATAATTTTATTGAATTATTATAATAAACATTAATAATCGTTTGAAAATATCGAAAAGTTATCGTTTAAAAAATAATTCAACTTTAAATTAAATTATATTTAATACATTAATTTTAATATTATCATAATATCAGTTCAAAATAACGGTTATTAAAGCGGTAATTACACTATAATGCAACAATATTAATGACACGTCGCCGCAAATTTTTCATTCATTATTATTATCCTTCGACGATCGCATAAAAATTCGTTTACAACACGATTTGATTACACCTTAACACAAGAAAATTAAAAAAAAAAAAAAAAAAAAAAAAATTTAACCAAGAATATTTTACGTAAAATATTCGTAGTAATATAAAAAATTAACCTTAGATCGTACTATTTTTATTTAAACAATCGTATATACTTGAAATTTCACGCACATATCGCGCATAATTTAAAAAAAAATATCTACGTGACGGTATATGATATTACCACAAAAAGTTGTACAATTACATCGCGATGACTGTAAAAATCGATCGAATAGCGATATTAAAATATGGCCTTTAAATACACGCGTATATAAATACACGAAGCATAAATAAAAATACGAAAAAGCATCGATGAAATCGACGATCATCCGCCAACATTGCTTTGACGTTTATCAACATCGTGAATCGTTAAAATGAAAAAAAAAAAAAAAAAAAAAAGAAAGAAAGAAAAAAAGAAAAAAAAACAAACAGCGCGAGCAGTCGCTTGTGTTTCCGGGTTATTTTCAATGTCCCAGGCGTTTCCGGTAAGGAATAACAGCAACGACACAACGACGATGATGGCGGCGGCGGCGGTGGCGGCGGTGGCGGCGGCTTTCCCCTTCGACAAAAATTAAATCTACTCGAGGAAGAGAGAGAGAGAGAGAGAGATAGAGAGAGAGAGAGAGAGGGGAATTTATACACTCGGTGTACTTAGCATTGCTATTAATAGCCGGATATATACGTGGAATTTATATAAAGAAGAAAAGGTCCTCGTCTTGTGGGTTCATGATGTTTGTGTGTTAGTGTATACATATATGTACATATGTGTTGTTAGTACCGAGTGAAAAACAACCGATCCAGGAGGGAAGAACGATTTCCGTCTTTTTTAATCTCGTTTTCTGCATCATTTCCTTTTCTTTATTTAATTTTTTTTTTTTTTTTTTTTTTTTTTTTTTTTTTTTTTAATTTTAATTTTTTTTTCTTTTCTTTTTTACTTTAAGAAACACGTGCTCTTTTTTTTCTGTAAATCCGAGCGACGCAGAAAATACGTGTACACTAGCGTGAGCTGCGCGTGAGCGTTCAGATGACGAAATCACGCGCGTTCAAATTAAGTGTGAAAAATTAATGGCGAAGATAATTTATTGTCGATATATCTTGTTCATGTAATATCATGTTACGTTTTTTTTTAATCGTAAATTATGATTTTTCTCATTTGCTATTGTTTTTTTTTCATAGAAGTTTCGCTTTTCGAAGATAAAAAAAATTGATTTAAAGTACTATGAAATAAGGACAATAAATAATAAAAGAACTAACTTTCTTTCGATAAAAATATTAGCATGATGGGTAATGCATATTTTTTATTTATAAAAATATCATCAAATACTCATGAACAATTAATTCTTATAATATATCGATAACATTTTTAAGATGAAAACAAACAAACGTATGGCATCAGTTTTTTATTTATTCGCGCATAAAAGACATTCGCAACCAAAAAAGAAAGAAAGAAAAAAAAAAGAAAGAAAGAAAAGATATGAAAAAACAAACAATACGAACTCGTAGCGAAGACATGTGTACATACTCAGCGCGACGGCCTTGAAACAGTCCAAATTCACGCACGCAATAATGAGCGCACGAAATTGAATTAGACCAACCGCGTGTCTGTTCATCGATGCATTTTTAAATGTCCCATCGACGAAATTACGTTTCCTTATCGTTTGATAATTTTACGAAACATTGGAAATTTTACGGGAAAAATTTTGTGCGTATATACGTATGTATATATGTACAAAAAAAGAACGTTCATTCGCTTATTTCGAAACTTGTATATTTACGACACCTTTTGTCTACGAGCTCGAGCATTTATTTACTTGATTATAATTTATTAACGGCGATCTTTTTTTAATAGCCATTACATCCTATACAAAGATAATAAACTACATGATTCAAAAAAAAAAAAAAAAAAAAAAAAAGAGAGAATATAATTCTGATAAAGTAACATTTAAAAGAAAAAAATCGAAAGTCATCCATCGTTTTTACCTAAATTTACGAAAAATCTATTTATAAACTAAACAAAGTGGAATCCTGACTGAAACAAATCCAGTAACCTTGGTAACAAACAAGAGTCAAGAACAAAATTAGAAAACGAAGAAAAACGAGAGAGAAAACATTTGTTTCTCCGCGCGATTACCGAACATGTCAACCTTTCGCATAGCGGCGTAATATCGTTGCGGATCTTTCGCTTCGTGCGGTTATCCCATCCTCATTATAATCTCCTTTCCTCTCTCTCTCTCTCTCTCTCTCTCTCGCTTTCTCTCTTACAGACAACACATACATATAGAGTCACTAGTTCGAGTTATCGATCCGCCGGCCTTGAAACAGTTTCACGGGTCCATATACCGGAGCTGTGCAGGATGCAGCGTGTGTGTGTGTGTGTGTTTTATATACCACTGAAAACGATGTTTGTTATGTATACGTGCATTACAAACGAAAAGATGAACGAAATAAAACAAAAGGCGACGTAGTGGACGCTCACTTTTTTTTTTTTTTTTTTTTTTTTCATAGCGATTTTTTGGTGAAACGATGAAATTTTTATTACTTATTCTCTCTAAACTTTGTACTTAATCTTTTATGTTTTCTTTAAATCTCGATGTTCTTTCGTTTTTTAACGTCCTTCGAGGTTCATATGTTTATAGTATGTTATAAAATAATTTTAACCCTCAAGTGGAGCACTATCGCAGCTTAACATAACTGGAGCGCATGGGTTAGGATTACCCGGCTAGCTTTGACCACTTATATCTTATTATAAAATTGATCAATTTTGAATTTTTTTTTTTTAATCGATTCGTCAGACGATGTAGAATAAGAATATTTCATGAACAAATAAATAAAAATTTAAGTTTTTATAATATTAATGAAAAATAAAAAAAAAAAATGCAATGAAAATTGACGAAAAAAGATCTACCCTGGGTTAGCGTAACCCAGTGCTCCTCTTGAGGGTTAAATCAAAATTTAAATGAAAAATGTTTTCCTTCATAAAATGAATTCGTATTATCTCCTTTCACTACCTAAGGTGTTTTCATATAATTTTCGGCTTATATCTATATAAAAAAACTTTTATTAAAAAGAGCCTTAGAAATTTTTTCATCACGAAGATTAAAATTCAACCTCTTATGTATATTCTTTTGCATTATTAAGAGCGAATTTTTCAATAAACGTTATTAAAAATGAAAATTTGTGTAAAAAATTTAAATTTTTAATTGATTATTTTTATGCGCGCTTATGTATATTATTTTTTTTAATTATGCACAGATTAAAACGGTTCTTAAAGGATTCAATATTATGATTAAATAATGATTAAGTATTAAGTAATTAAACACATTTAAACAAAATGTATTTTTATTAATCAATTTTATCGCAATCGTCAAATATAACATTATTTTTGTTAATGACGACGTAAAAACACGTTTTTAAAAAATTTAAAGCGCCGACTATTAAAAGATAAAAAAAAAAGAAAATTATCGAATATCATTACTAAAATTAGGGTAGATAATCAACGTCGATTAAAAATTGTCGCTATTAAATAAAGCGTCGCTTATCGAAAACTTAAGTTCACCTATAAATAAACGTTTGATCAAGCATTAAAGCATCGGAGATCGAAAAGGCGACAAAGCAAACGTCCAAAAATAAAACCTTTATCAATATCAACGATCAATCGCAAGCCGTTGCGCTCTATACACGCAACAAATCGTTCACCCGGAAAACTTATCGCTTCTATAGTGTGGGTATACTTAGGCCATTTACCTTTTCCCAGTGTATATATACTTATATATGTATAATAAACGAACGTTGAATCATTTATTCTCGCGGCACTCGCCGACTGAAAAATAAAATATCAAAAATGGAGAGAAAGATACCGATAGTTTTGAATAATCTTACGATAACGCGATTATAAAACCATCGCGGGTACGATAAGATCGAGGCGTTTGATAATCGTTTCGATAAAAAATTGTGACGGTTCGCGATTGCTCCCACGTATAGTCTTATTAAAGTGCCCCCGCACGCGCGTGTGTGTGTGTGTGTGTGTGTGTAAGTGCGTGTGTTTATCAATGTTGGCACTGCAAATACACGATTCTAAGAAAAGTGTGCACGAAAAATACGAATGAGAACGCAACGTCGTCGACATGTTGCACGGGCATGATTCGTTTGTTTTTACGAAGATCGAATTTTAACGTTTGGCTTGACGAATGCTCGCGCGATTGGTGCGACAAAACTTACGATTATATATTCGTTTATCGCCACTGGTGTAAGATTTAATTGCAAAGTGTTTAATCGAATGTTTATTTATTTATTTATTTTTTTTTCTATAATATTTTTTGCTCGTCGATATTCTTATGAAAAGATTGGATTATTTCTTTTTTCTTAAAAAAAAAATATTAATGTTAAAGTTATACCCGATTAAAGCAAGAATAAAGAAATATATTGACACCTGGATATTAATAGATTTAAGCTTATATAAGACTCGACAATGCAGCTTTCTATATATATTTAAATTTAATTGTTCAAAAATAATCTGCCCTTCCCGTATTATAACAATGAGCTATAATAACACAGTATTTAAAGCAATTGAACATTAATTAGTTCCGCGAGCGGATAAAACGTAAGAAAAAAATATGCATATATTATTACCAGATAGTATTGCGCGAAAAATAAATAAAAAAGAAAAAAAAGAAGAAAAACGATGGAGGAAATATCGAAAGCAAAAGGTTAAATGATCCTTGCATCGCTTTAAATAATTGCTAAACGCAAGCTGAATTAATGATTCTAATGAAATCTGGTTAAAAAAAAAAAAAATAAGAAATAACGATGGATTTTATGTAAAAAATTTCGAAGGCAAATAAAATGGAGAATGAAAGAAAAAGGTGCGTTCGTTATTGTTTTCATCTTTCAGAGTGTCGGTATGATAAACAAAAAAAACTGAATAATGTTAAAAAAAAAAATAACTCCTCCTCCGGCAATTTTATAATTCTCGATCCAATTTCTATAAAACGAATTCTCAAAATTTCATTAAGACGATACCGTATCGAATGAAAGTAAACAAAACGTTAACTTTATTTGTAATCGAAGATCCAAGAATAATTTAACTCCAACCTACGCATCCAATATAAAATAGTTATTAAAAAAACAATAATATCTCGTTCGAATAATATTGCAAACAAGGTAGAAAGAACAATCTTACCCAACTATCGTACACCGGGTGTTTAAAATACATCGACGTTTTTCCAAATACGTAAAACGTATTCTTTTTCCCTCCGCGAGTCTCTCTCATCCACGTGGCTAGTCAGTTTCGTAATCCCGCGTCGCGTATTAAAACGAGTATACGTGTATATATGTATCGCGCATCCTCTCTCCGCTTTTTCCACCTTTCACGCTTATTGTATGGAATGTTGGCGCTTGTACGAGTTCAAGCTTATTATATATTATACGTTACAGAAAACGCAGACGGGGAAAGAGGAAAGGGAGAGAAGAGGGTGGATTCACAGATCGGGCTTATATATATATATATATATATATGCGTACGGTCGACGCGACATCGACGACGATGTTCGAGGTCGTAGCAACGACGTTGGCCTCGATCGCTCATCCGAAGGTTGAACGTTGCACCACCGAGAGTGGTATAATGTTTTATCGAGTTTTTTTTTTTTTTTTTTTGTCGTTCGATTTTTCATTTTTATTTATATTTTCTTTTTTCACACATATATCATTTAATATTAATTTCGGTTAATCTAATGTGCGACGATTTTTTTTTGTACGGACGAAATACAAAGTGGATTTTTCGTGGAATTACCAGATGATATATTTGTAAAATGACTCAATTCTGAAAAATTACGTACGCCGTTGATCAATTTTTAAATCGAATGAAAAATAAAATTATTTATATATTATATAAATAATCCGCGCATAATCATATTAATAAATAAGACGAAAATTTAATTCGAGTAAACGTAATTAATATTCGACAATAATGATGCAACGTTTCATTAATTAATACACACGTATAACTTACAAGTAAACCCAACGTCAAAAAAAAAAGGAGGAAGTATACGCGAATGACTCACACGCGTGATTACATCATAAAATCAACCTTTACATAATCACGGAACGAACCAATTTTTTCTTCTTTCTTTTACAAATTATGATAATCCAAACTAGGAACATAGAAAAAGAAAAACTAATTCAAAGAGATTCTGCGACTCTACTTATTAGACGTCTAAATATAAAGAAAGCACGAGGAACCGTCAGAGGAATATTAATCATCGGCCCCATCGCTTTAATTTATTCATCATAATTGAGTAATTCGCGTTGCATCGCGCTTACGTTTCTTCCCGCCTCTCCTCTCAGACGGGTAATAACCTTGAGCTGGTAATTCGCCTTTCCTTACCTTCTGTGCTTAACATTCGCGCAAGCGTTTAGCTTCAAAACAACGGACACGCGAGAATTGTTTACGCGTGTTTTGATTGTTTTCGTATTGTAATTTTTATGCTGTTTCCGTCGAATGTTTACACACAGGTGTTTAAGAGATGAATTTTTCCGATCTCGTTAAATTAAACTGCTTTATTTTTACCAAAACACAAAAAAACAAAAAAAAAAGATATTTAACAAAAGTTACGCAACAATGTTCACCTTATTCTTCGCTCATTAACCAACCTCGTTTCAATCTATTTATTAGTTACCGAAAGAAATCTGTTAAAAAATAATTCTCAGCGTCGCGTATTAAAAGGAGTCAATTTCTATTTCTTAAAAAAAAAAAAAAAAAAAGACAACCATCAAGTGTAATAAAATTCTCACCCTCTCTACTAAGTTTGCGCGAACGTACACACACACACGCGCGTGCGCGCGCACACATACATGTGTAAACGCGTTTACACAAAATCTAACGACGTATCGGGCAAGTAGTCGAGTATTACGCGATAGAGGTGTATATTACAGCGTAGCCGGCGGAAGTAATACGTCGAGCTGGGAGCAACACACAACGTGTATAAACACATATATATACGCGAGTTTACACGACAGAGAGAGAGAGAGAGAGAGAGAGAGACAGTGCGTAGCATGCGGCTCTCATAGGTTGCATGTAGTAGACGTAGGTGCGCACACCGAGGATATATACAATGAATTGGTCAATGTCAAAGCGGTGCTCGCGTACTTTAATGAGAAAACGCGCGCTCTGTCTATTTCTCTCTCTCTCTCTCTATCTCTCTCTCTCTCGCGCGCGCACGCGAAAACGTCGCCGCGCTATGACGACGGCGCTTACATGTTCCCTCTCTCGGTCGGCAACCTCGCGCAGACGGCGATAAATACGCGTTTATGTTTATATGCTTTCGTGTATATATATATATATATATATATATATACATGTATGACGACGCCGTTTGAAAATGTTCTTTGAGCGACATGTGGCGCGCGCTCGACGCGGTGACACGGGATGTTCACTTTTTTTTTTGTTTTATCTTCGCAGCCGCGCGATGCTTTGATTTTGCGATTATTTTTATATTCGCATGAATGTGCGTTGTGTAATGATGGCTTTTGATGAATGATATGCGTTTCGTCGTGCTTGTGATAAAAAAAGAAAGAAAAATGAAATAAACGACGCGTTGCGTTACGGTATTGTCGATGCCGAGCGTTTTGCTTAAGACGAGAATTGCGTGATTTTTTCGTAAGATGCGTCGTTAAATGCGACGACTGGAGTAAAAAACATTGGAAAAATTGTCGCGTCGAGTTTAAGAAATCGTCTCTTCATTTTTGTATGGAGAAAATTTATTTGTCATTTTTGATAAATATCTGTAAAGGCTGCCACATAAAAATATTTTAATAGCGATTAAAATAATATTAAATATAAAAATTTAATAATCGATTTAAAAAAATTAACAATCGAACTCTTTATAATTAAATTGAATTAAAAAATAAAAATCAACGCTTCCTATCGACTTAATCGACATCGATTTAAAGCCAGCGTTCAATTACACATTGATACACAAGGAGTTTAATCTTTAACGAGCAAGGTAAAAATTTAATCACGTAACGGAGTGAACAAGGTGTCAACATCGATGAATAGATTAAGATCATTTTCGACAAGGGAATTAAAACGTTGTTCATTGAATAAAAATTCATTTTAGTGAAGGCCGTTAATCTTGATTTCATAAAATAATGTTTTACAATTGTCACGAATCGATAAATAAAAAAAAAAAAAAAAAAAAAAAAAGAAGAAAGGTAAAAAAGGATTTTTTACACCCGAAATAAAATAAAGTCCAATATTTTAAAATATTTCAAAATAAGAATATAATTGGTTTTTAAAAATCACAAAGCAAAAATTCTAACGAATATTTCATAAAAATTCATATAATTTACAGCGTTATACTTTCACTTAATAATTAATTTACACCGTGCGGTTGAAAGTTTCTGCTGAAACATTATATTCAGGAGGATATTTCAATTTCAAGTCGAGTCTGACGCCACGGTAATTAAGAGTTGAGTTACATTGTTTCATAACGGTTTCGCGCGCAGTTGTAAAAACTTAAAAATCTCTTCGTAATAACTAAATCTAAGAAGCGTAAGCTCGACTGTATGAAACATGAGTTATTTCGGTATGCGTCGCGAAGCTATGTTTTCTCTTTCTTTTATTATACACGCGCGCAAATAGCCTAGTTAAAACTAATTAGTCTCTTGTCTTTCTCGAAAGTTCAGCATTACACGTGGGATAGTATTATTAAATATATTAAGTAATTTTTTAAGCGGTGAATAATACAAAAATTTCTTTCAAATTGAACGACTTTCAATAAAGGTAAATTAAATTAACGCTATGAAATATTTTCCTGTTATTTTAATAATTCTTAAGTTTAAATTTTTTAACGTAAGATTTGATTATCAATAATTAATATTAACAAACTGTCGAAAGAAAGCAAGAACGATAAAGAGAGAGAGGGGGGGGGGGGGAGCGGATGCGGAAAAAAATTAAAGAGCGAGATAGAAAAGATAAAGAAGACCTCGAACGTAAGAGAGAGAGAGAGCCCTTAACTATGACATTCCTTACGTAATTCCGTTCGTAGAGCATTCCTTACGGGACACGAGCTATTTCCAGAGCTCTCATTTTAAATTCCTTTAAAATTAGTTCTTCGGATTATCGATTGAAAGACAGACGACCGGAACAAGTTTGTTTTATCAACGACGATGTTTTCTTTTATTTTTCTTTTTTACTTTATTCTTCTTCTTCTTTTTTATTTTATTTTTAATACAACAGTAAAATCCGTAAACGTAGGTTAATTTCGCGCTTCGAAATACTCGAGAAACTATTTACATTTTTTCCTTTACTTTTTTATGAATAATTTAAAAATTCGTAGAAGAATATAAAATAAAAGGAATGAAAATATTTCTATCGATCGTTTGCATACATATACATAGATTGCGAGTTGCGTTGGATTGAAAGTAAATCGATGAATAATTTATCAAATAGTTATTACGCGAAATATGAAAAAAACAAAAAAAATAAAAAAATAAAAAAAAAAAAAAAAAGACGTTAATGAAATGAACCAGGATTAAAAAGAAACTATAAAAATAAACGTCATAAAATTATATAATTAAAGTTTTAACGCGATTAACTTTGAAGTTGAAAATAATTAATGATTCTCTTAACGCGCTTAGTAAGAGCCAATCCGTTTAAACCTATAAAAAAAAAAAAAAATGAAAAAGGAAAAAAGCTTCCGAGTGTAAATTTTTTCTTCCCGCTATAATAATTTTTTACCTCAAAAGACGAAACTTTCGAAAATTAATCGAGCATAAAATTTTTTTTATACAATACATAAATACATTTCACATTAGACATGAAAATTATCCTAAATAAATTTTCGAAAAAGGATCATAGAAAACGATAAATATGACAATTTGTAATATAATGAGGTGTATGCACACGAAGGCCTTGTTATCATGCACGAGTCGTCTCATTAAATTAAACTTTTCATTCGCACAATGCACCGAAGAGACCGTCTCATCCGCGTGCACGTGTCCCCATTCACGTAGAGCGATTCGACCAAATAAATAAACAACCCTCCGACCTCTTCAAAATGTTAATTCAAATTCCATCGACGATAAATGAATTTCTTTGTATCTTTACCTCGAATTTAAAAAAATAAAACAAATTTCTAAAACATATTCAATACCACAGCGCAAATTTACACATGCGACGATACTCGATAGCTCGGAAAATTCTCAACCCAAAAAATAAATAGAAAAATTCATCGCTCTCGTAAATTTTATTCTTCGTATGAAAAAAAAAAAAAAAAAAAAAAAAAAAATTCTTTCTGCGATTCTCATACACACATCTCGACATGGCGCGCACTCGAGTGTCTCGTAAAATCCGCGCGCGAGAAAAATGCTTATGCATTGTCTAGCCGGTGCGGTTAACGACGCGGAAAACGTCTTTCTCGAATGCTCACTCGCGCGACTCGTGACGTCAGGGACGAACGATGCGTATAAATATTTATATGTTTTATATGCTGTAAAAAGAATTCATTAAAAATAATGTTACGTTGTTTTAACGACGACTGTTTGTTGTATCGGATGCTAATAATAATTGAGGTTTTCTTTTTTTTTTTCTTTTCTTTAGAAAACGATGTTTTCGATGCAAATTTTTTTTAAACTCGAGGTTTCTTTTTAATCGAAAGAAGATGCTATAGAATATAGTTTGAATCAAAAAGATATATAGCGTAAAGTTTTTCAATTATAAGTTTATAATTTAACGCAACATTTTTATTTACACACAAAAAAAAAAAAAAATGGTCACGACGGCTTTTCTTATAATAATGAATTGCAGAAGTTATACTTTGTAGTATGCATTTAAGATATTTTACTAGCCGTGAAGTTATATAAATAATATTTTTCAATTTTGTAAAGGAAATTAGTTAATGCCAATAAAATTTATCATCGTTGTTTTAATATTTTACAGATCCAAAAATAATCATGGAAAATTTTTAAAAATCACTTGTAAAACGTGTATATATAATTGAACTTTTCTTAAAATGATGTAAAAAATTGTTTAAGATAAAAAAACTTTTAGCTTAGTAACGTTGTAAGATTTATAACCCATAAAAAAAACTTTGATAATTTTTATCATTTTTCTGGAAAATACAAAATTTATTAAGCTTTTTTTATTTCAAGCGATTTCACATACGGTAAGAAAAGATAAGTATAACATTTTCAGATAAGTATTAAGAATAAACACGATAAATAATTTAAGTATAGATTTTTATTAATTAAAGGTTTTAAAAATATTATGAGATTATAATATTATAAAAATATCTAAATATAATATGAAATAAATTAATTAAAAAAAAAAAAAAAAAAAAAAGAAAAAAAAAAAAAAAGAAAAAAAAAGAAAAAAAAGTAAAAAAAGTTAAAAAATAAGAATAAAACGAAAAAAACATTTTAAAAAAGCCCGTCCACCTCGTCGACAACGTCATTTCCCCGAGCGTACAAAGCTCGCGCCGAGACAACGTAAGCATCCTCCGTACACGTATACGTATAAATATCTCAACAAGTGCACGGCAACGTTAGCTCTGACATCGAGCGACGCGCGAGCGCGGGTGTGCCAGTACACGCACGCGTATATATTTATATATATGTATATATATGTATATGTATATGTATACAATACGTACACTCTCGCGCGTAATTTCATAATTGGCATTTATTCTTTCTCCTCCCACCGGCCCGATCGACGTTAGGTTCGTGCACATAAGCCGCACGGCGCGACGCTCAATCTCGCGGTAGGAATTCGAACGAGACTCCTCGGTCTCTCTTTCTCTCTCTCTTTCTCTCTTGGTGGATATCTATAATAAGGCGAGAGAAAGAGAGAGGAAAGAAAGTTTGAGCGCTTTCTCGTTCGTTACAAGTTTCTATACAGCGCTTGCCGTTTCTCGTTTTCTTCTTCTCCTTTCTTTTAACGCCTCGCTGTTTGTACGCGTTTATGTGCATTTTTCATTAAATTCAACGCGCGTACGTATATTTTTCATAAGAATATTTATGATCTTGTGTTGGCTGCTCTTTCCTTTATTTTTTCATACTTCGCCTCAGAGACGTGTAAGTAAGAAATAGACCGAACGATATTTTAATCATCGTGTGTATATTTGAGAACGCGGAGAGATAGATTATTATAACAAGCTTTGGTGAATAAGCTTTGCGGAAAACGAACGACTAAATTAACACTCGCCAGTTAATTTTTAAGTCTTTGTTGAACATTTTTTTTTCTCTCACTATTTTTAACGAAGGAAAATGAATGAAAATTATATTTAAATTGCTTTTTGACATTTTTATACACGAGAACGTAACACAATTTTTATGCCACACTGTTATACAGTTTCCTCCGACGCTTTCCGAATTTTATAGCAACACCAAGAATTAAAAGCCCGATTACCAAACTTGGATCTCATATACTTCGATACAAGAAAATGCACTATCCCGCAGCTTGGCACTCAAACCTCCCTTTGAAACCGAGAAGAAAAGTTTTCCTTCGAAGCTTTCTACTATTTGCCAAACGCGTTGGAAATCGGTAAATTCTTAAGTTCGCCGAAAGAAAACGTAAAAAGGTAAAAAAAAAGACAAAAAAAAAAAAAAAAAAAAAAAAAGCAAATCTAAATATTTATCAAAAGTAGTCGTACAATAATTTTGTACTTTTAGAATCATGAGTAGTTTAATACGATAAAGGAAAAGGCGCCGAAAGAATCGTTTATACATTAACCGGTAGTAGTCGGTGCATGATTTTTTAGTGCCAAGTAGACAGAAGAACTTATAACCAAGCTACTGTTAACTATTTACATAACACTTTTTATGAATCAGTGCTAAGTGTCGTTATATCCATCGCTATTCCAGTCTCTCTCTCTCTCGTAACGTACGCGACATTTATAATTTTCATATTTTCAAATGATGTAACGCATAATGCTGATATTATGTCATCCTTGTCGCCGCATATTTTTCAAATTAATAATACGATAAGTATGAAAATCGAACGCGTTTTAATTATTAAATTTTAAATAAGATAGATTTTTATTACACTTTGCAGGTTATACGATATCGTATAATAGGTATTAGATATCGCTAAAAATCGATACATTTATATATATCTAGGTTCTGCAGGTGGCTTCGATACAAAATTTACTTTTCGATTTTCTATTTTTTTTTTTTACTCGAGATTGGCCTATCTATTATTTACGAATTAGTTTTTGTATTTCTTTTTTCCCGTATTTACCCGTGTAAATTTAATTCACGTCTAAATGACAGCGCTAAATATGGAAAAAAAAAAAAAAAAAATTATTAATCATCTAATACCATATGAACATTCATAGCTAATTAACGTACTCTCAATTAGCCTATCATTAAGTAAGCACTCAATCATACGATCTAAGTCATGAACGGCGCATTTCATAAATAACACACATCCGCGCCTTTTCCACATTCTACATCAAATCGATAACCCGATACGGCTCGCTTTTTTCTCTCTCCTCAGTCTCTCATTTTTTCTCCCCTTCTTTCGCCGAATCTCGGCGTCGATTTTTCACGACAAACGTCGACGAGATGAAAAAGAGAGAAGAAAAAAAAAGTATAACCGAGCGTTCGAGCTTATTACGCGTAATTACTTTTCGAAATCACTCGATACGTATAAAACACAGGATTTAGCTCTCGCATGAGAAAGTCTCGTGTAATCGATGTGCACACGCGATTTTATACATTCATATATACATATTTATAAACATACGAATCGACGTTCGAGACGCTCTTTTTCTCTCTCTTTTCTCTTTAGCAAAAAGTCAACGACCACCGAAAGAGGCGGCAAACGGCAACGAACGTAGAAACATATAATACAAGATTGAGACACCGCGAGTTTATACACATTTGCGAGAGGAGAAGGAGGTATTTTCTAGACGCGAAAACATCGATATCGCGGCTAACCTCTGGGTACTGCTGACAAATACATACAGATGAAAACTATAACGAGTTAGAGATAGAGAGAGAGAGAGAGAATCGTTAAAATGTTTGATTTGTATATATTATGCGCGATAGGATACAATATGTTTTAAAGTGTATATTTTACGGTGTACACAGACGCGACGACAAAGACGAAATTCTTTTCCCACAGAGTTCCGTTGTGGAAAATGAGCGCTAAACGTTTGCGCACGAAGTTTACGTTACTATATAAGAGGGAATTTTTTTTATTTTTTTTTTATTTTTTTTATTTTTTTTTTATGCGAGAAATCGACAAGAATTATTTCGAATGAACTTAATTCGTGCGAGAGCTTTTTATGTGGTATAACTTATTAAATCGCACGTCAAAGTCGATTGTTTAAATTGTCGGCGAGCGTTAATTAGAAAAAAAGTAAAAGAAAAAATAACTTTTTAAAATACAATAGCTTTCGAGTGTGAAAATTGTACAACGTTAATTTTCAAATAATTTACCAGCGGTAGGCGTGTGAAAAAAAGGAAACTTTCTCTCTCTCTCTCTCTTTCTCTCTCTCTCTCTCTCTCTCTCTCTCTCTCTCTCTCTCTCTCTCTCTCTCTCTCTCTCTCTCTCTCTCTCTCTCTCTCTCTCTCTCTCTCTCTCTCTCTCTCTCTCTCTCTCTCTCTCGCTTGGGAATATGGGTCATCGTCGTCGACATTACCGAGTCAGCGAATAATTATGTCGCGTCGTGAAAGAAAAAGAGACCGTTTCGTGGAAAATCACGATTGCGCTCGTGCGAGAGTAATTATTAGGATTTCGGTAAAAAATATAATTAAAAGCAAAAAGGAAACAAAAAATTTACGTATACCGTTGTAAATGTAAATTTTTTTTTTTTTTTTTTATTAGTTATTTGCGTCGTTATATAGATTGTAATTAGAAAGTTACAACTCGCACGCACGGCAAAGCTTACAGTTTGCAGACGATTAATTTCGCTAATTTATTTTTTCATCCCGAAGAATTATTTATTAAGTGTAAAGCGTTACATCGACGAGGAAATAATCTTTTTTTATCCAATACGATACTTTGATCAAAAAAACTTTCGCAGTCTTGATAATGTCGATTTCTATCAATTACGAGCTATGCATAACGTCTTTCGTAAAAGTAAAAAAAAAAAAAAATGAAGACAAAAATAGAAGAATACAAATTCAAATTTCAATGCGATAAGTTTTTGTAAATAAATCAACATCTATTGAACGCACATAAGTCGGTCAAAATTTTCTATAATATTAAACACACAGTTCAACCGCATATGGTTACGACGCGAATTTTTTACGCGAGTTTCATGCTTTTAGATTTGTGTCCGCTCGGTGAGGCTTGGCGCGGCTTAATTTTTTAATCTCCTTACCGACATCGTGCGACCGCATGGACGCTTTGCTCTCCCTCCTCCCTCCCACTTTCGACTTCTATGACGAAAATTCCGACGGTAAATCCAACGGAGGATTCAATTATGCAATTTTGTGTATGTTAGTGTGTATATTATAAATTTAAAATTTATTCTTGGTTAAAGTAGAATATTTTTTATTTGATTATTGTTTACAATCTATGCATAGATAATAAAATGTCATTTTTAATAGTAAAATTTTGCATTTAAAATTTAAAAATTAACGAGAATTTAAATTTTAGTCGGATGATGGAGAAAAAAAAAAAAAAAAACGAAGATCAGTTGGCAAGATTTTTATCGAGGCTTGTAAAGTGAAAATACATCGGTTTTGCTTTATAATGAATCAAGGTAAGAGTCGTTTAATCGGATACGTGCGAACACAGTCCTTCGTGAATGAAAATTGAAATGCAGGCTGAATTTAAATGCTTTGAAAAAGTGTGTTGTTCCTCTTTTATTCGGCTTTCTAAACTTTCAATTTCTTTACTTTTACGTTTTTAAAACTTTTTCTTTTTGCCATTTTTCTTTTGTTATCTTATATGCACAAGATATAATATTGATAATTTTTTATTCATTTTTTCACAGCTTCTACGTAAATTTTGAATGAAAAAAAAAAAATATATAGATATATATATATACCGAATTCCATTCAATTTCCATCAAAATATTTACTCTTAAAAAATCTATTCAACTAAATTTTTTCGTTTCTTGCTGCATACTTTTCAGTTTATATACTTTTTAAATTTTATTAATTTTCGAATATGCGAAATGTATACAAGAAAAGCACAGCGCGCAATAAGACCTTTCTGGCGCGCGAATTAAAATGCGAAATACAAAAAATAAACGGTCGGAGCTCTTAGAATTAAATTTTGCAAGCCATGACAAGGCTGTTGGTATATAAAGTCTGCATTTCATCTTTTGAATTCTTTTTTTTTTTTTTTTTTCTCTTCTCTTGCTGTGGCATTAAATGCGAAGGAGAGAAGTATATCAAAGAGCGCGACACGCGCGCATTACTTACTCCGACGCACTGCGTGAAAGTGAACAATGAAAAGTGGAGAAGTGACGTTTTCTTTTTTTCTTTTTTTTTTCGCAAGATTGTTTAAAATTTGTTAACGTTCATTTTGCGAAAAATGTTGGCAAACATTTGCTTTTAAAATAATGAAAAAATGGATAGCTGTATGTATGGAAGTATATTTTTAATATTAATTATTTAATTATTCTATATACTTTATAATTTTGTTAACCTTTTTTTTTTTCAATAATAATAACTATATTCATAAAAAGTTTGAATAAGGCATTTAACGAATTTTTATCAACGTTTTCAAAGTTGAGAAACTTAATGCCAGCCTTGTAATCTATCTTATAATGGAACTTTTTATTACACGTTTTTCATAACCAATACACCGTATTATTATTTTAAAATCAATAATTTAAAACACTTTAATTTTACTAAAAAATATCGAGAACATTACCAACGTTCAAGCATGAATAAAAGACACTCTATTTTTCACATTCTGTTTAATCTAAGATTTCGTTTCATCCTTAGTCAAACTTTCAGCAGATGTTATGTCGCATATCGAATTCTTCGTAAATAATCGCATTTAGAAAAACGTGCTTACTTTAACGGAAACCCCGAGTAAAATATGAAAGAAAATTTCTCTTTTCCAATACGAGCGTGAAAATTAATTTCGTTAACGCTGAACGAGCCCGAAAAGTAAATATATGCGCTCGACATAATTAGCGTTGTTCGTTAAAAAAAAAAAAAAAAAAAAAACAAATAAATAAAAGAAAACTAAAGTACAGAGTATAAATCTAAAACCGTTATGATAAACGTTTGCAACTAGTCGAGGACTAATGGTCCATCGCTCGTCGACTTACGAAAACGAGCTAATCACTTAGCGTTTATTCCTACTTTTTCTCCGTCTCCTTGTTCCCCCATCCGTTTCTTTTTTCGCCTCGATCTTCAAGACTCTCCTATTCGTCGTTAAGCTACCGTATTTACAGCTATATCTTTAGTCGATACCGTTACACAAAGATATATATATATATACATATATACAGTGGGATATCATTTTTTGCTTACGTCGTGTTTCCGGTGAGCTTGAAGGAAAGCCGCTGCTCTCGAATTTTTCTAGAAAAGCCTTCGCGCTTCACGGAAGAGTCAAAATAAGGCTGACTCTTGTTTTTCCTACTTTTTTTTTTTTTTTTTTTTTTTTTTTTTTTTTTTTTTTTTTTTTTTTTTTAACGGTCTTTGGTAATTCGTGGCAATGTCGACGACGACGACGACGACTATTTTCTGATTTATTGCGTAAAGTATTTTTATATCGGCGAGGATATAGTAGCGCACGGTATATCGTGCGATAAAAATCGAATCGAATCGTTGTTCAAACGCGATGTTACGCGTCACTTGACAAATGATTTCAACGAGCTTCGAAACTGATTTTGTATCTTGATGCTTAAATTATCATACGCTGCGTAAAATCTGACTTATACGATGAAATATGGATAAAGATAAATTAAAACGATTACGTTATTTAAAATAATGCATTAAACGTTAAACGTATTGAAATACTGCTGAAACAATTAGGACAACTGTTTAAAGTATAACGAAGAACATTCTTTCTACCGGAGTAAATTTCATTCTAAACTTATTTTTACGCGTCAAAAAAAAAAAAAAAAATATATATTCTCTCAAGCGAAATTCTATCCGAAACAAAAGTCGCGAAATAAAACGACAAAACGCAAGCAAAAACAAAACGAAACCCAACCTGAGTATAATACTTTTCGCAAAATCGACAAATAATTATCGCTCGTGCGTAAACGCCCGTTTTATTGGATTAAAAAAAAAAAAAAAAAAGATGACATTTTTTCAAAGAGCAGTTAAATTTTCAAGATTCGGCAAACAACGCGCGCGCGTGCGTCGCACGCGTTTTTAAAATTCTCCACACCAATGAGATACACGTGACTTTTGTGTATATATATACTCAACGATCAAAAACGTCACGTTCGTTCTTTTTTTTCCTTTCGCCTTATACTCTCTCCTTTTTTTTTTTGTATTCTCCTTTTTCTAGGAAACACGTTTTAAGGTTTCGGCTTCAAAGTTATTGCTTTTTGTGAAAATACCCCCTCTCCTTGTACAGATCGATAGTCATTCACGTCGTAAATGGTTTTTTGTTCGGATTTCGATATTTTCATGGCAATATACGTGATTTATATGTTAAACAAAAATTAGGTTTTTATTTAAGAAAATTCTAATTCATCTAATTTATTTGAATGTTAAATATCAATAAAATTATGATTGTTTACAAAGATTTATTTTTTGATAAGTGATTGAATCATTGGTCAATCGAAACACTTTAAAATTGCTCGTTAAGATTTATGGAAAGAATTCAGTTTCAGCGATATTCAAATACGAAAACGCATCTTACAAGTATTTCATTATTGTATAAATAGTGACGTAATTATTTTTATATTATTTCAATAATTTATTTAAAATCGTTGATTAAATCAATGATAATATTGATGATTAAAATAATCCATCGTACTTATTATTCAACGTTAATTAAAAGCGTTATATTGATCGAGTATAGCTATAATAATTTTTGAAATTTTATTATTATTCATCATGTTTTTATTTATTTTTTATTCAATAGACAAAATATTTTATCACTAACGTTAATTTTCAAAAATATGAATAATATAATATATATTTGATAAAATGAACAATAACCCATTTTTATTTGTATGAAATAGCGATACTAAAAATTTATATACAATATTAAAAAAAAATTAGAAGGTATTGGAAATTCTTTCAAAATTAAATTCAATCGGCCTTGCGGAAAATTCAAATCTCTACAACGTTTTAAAATATTGCTAACATATAATGTTGATTAAAAACATCGATCGGCAATAGAACATCGATCAAAAATATAATTCGCGATATTTAAATTGCATTTCCAAACTCTATTAAACTATGTTGAATAAACAAAGCTCGTTAAAGCAACGCTCGTCCATGCGATATTTAAATCGACATATTTTCTCATTCGATTAAATTTTTTATTTAACGGCCGTGTGATATTCTAGCTCGTTAAATATTAATACCAAACGCGCGCATACTTTTATAGAGAGACTCGACTTCTTTAATCTAATCTCGTTTTTTCCTCATGCGCAATACTACGCGCGTGTATAATACCCGGAGACTAAATGTGTGCTTTGTTTCGTTTTTCGTTATATATTTTAGACGATAACTCCTCGTTTTTCCTTATTCTATTTTATTTTCCGAACGCGTACGTATTCTTATTTATAAACAACAACGTATCTATATAAGAATGGACAAGTAAAATTATTACTATACTATACAGGTAAACTTGTAGAAATACGTGAATTTTTTTTTTTTTATCATTTATTGAGACAGAGAGGAAAAAAATTGATCCTTACAAATGCTTCGATTACGAAATAAAGTTTCATTGGCGTATTTAAAGTTTTAAATTAAGTTAACGTAAATGCTTTTTTTTACTCGTAAATAATTTTAAACAATACAAAATTAATTAAAACAAGATGTTTAATGTGAGCTGAATAAAATTAAAAAAATTTAATAGTTTTGTTTGTGATTAAAATTGTAAATATATCAATATTAATTTCGATAAATAATTATTATATAAAGATTTATTTTTATTTATTTTTATTACATATTCTCTTGCATGTAATGTTCAAATATATAATTTTTTTATTTGCGTGATTCATCTTATAATCATACTAGTCACTCGTTTATTAAGTTCAAGGTACAAGAGAGTAAATAACAATACTGAAATTTATTTTTAGCGCGCGGTAATTACTCGCGTACCGAATGTTAGAAATTAATTTTAGAAAATTATGACGGCACACGCGAGAAGCGACATATTATTAAAAATTGATAAATTATTGTTACACTCGTCAACCCCGAGCGATCGACGTACCAATGGCCACAGTAATTAATGCTATTGAATACATACGTGTGCCGACTTGCTAAGAAAATATATCAAACGAAATATTATATACGATTCTTTTAACAGTCATTGTTCGCAATTAAATTACTTACAATTGACATTTTCCAATCGATAATTGAAAATCTGCACATATATACCATTGTAATAACTTCCGGCCGGCAACGTGCACTCGATCGCAGAAAAT
Organism: Chalcis sispes; assembly: GCA_949987625.1. Classification (NCBI taxonomy): domain Eukaryota; kingdom Metazoa; phylum Arthropoda; class Insecta; order Hymenoptera; family Chalcididae; genus Chalcis; species Chalcis sispes. The sequence continues at coordinate 3,668,939 of OX465094.1, read as the reverse complement.
AAAAGAGGCCTCGGCTGCATACGTGTCAAAAAGCGCGTCGTTCTTTTTTTTTTTCCTTTTTCGATCGTGTTGCGAATTTAAACTAAATTGCGGTGGTGGTATATGAGGGGGGGGGGGGAGAAGAGAAGAGGGAGGGAGAAAAAGAAGAACGAGCGAGAGAAACGAAGGAAGTTGCGAGTTGAAAAATAGTATAAAGGAAAAAGGTCGCGAACTCTCCTTGGTATTTCGAGTCCTCCACGTAAAATTTCGTGATCATCATGCCGAACCATCGATATATATGTATATATATATAGAGAAAGAGATATTGTATCGTCCTCGGTAAATGGAAGGCATCGCGAAGCATTATAAAATTGTGGAACTAACGTCGTGAGTCACGCGGATATATACTTGCGTTTGTTTGCGCGATGAAAGAAGAATTAATAAAAAAAAAAATGAGGGAAAAATAAAAATAAAATAAAAGAAACCTCAACAACGATTGATTTTTCCATGAAAGATCGACAATGACGGGTTTCTCGCGATTGTCGCTTACGCGATACGAAAAATAAAGGGGCGATCGTAGCTGTCTTTTTTTTCTGGTCGTAACGTATAGTATACAGATTAAGTAAATATATTAAAATATGTGTTTGTGCACTTGGTCGAACGAAACGATTTAAATTTGTTATTGCTTGCGAAAGCAAGGAAGCGTTTTACCTTTTTTTTTTTTTTTTTATTATTATTATTATTATTATTCTTTGTCGTCAAGGTTTTCAAATGCTTGAACGAACGATATTACAACTCGTTGGTGTTCGGTATTTAAATTATATTGGCTAGCTATTAATACACTTTTATGGCCTTTATCGTCGTTAATAAATTTAATATTAAAATTTTCTTATTGTACAAAGTTTGTAAAAATAGTAAGACGATTTTTTTTTTTATAATCGACTGAAAATTTACGGTTATTTTTACACAAAGTAAAAGTAAATTTTCAACGAAATTTAGATAGTTTTAAAAAAATTTGTACATATATATATATTTATTTAATGACAATAAAATATTTAAAAAAAAAATAATGCAAATTAACCTCGATATTTTTTAAGTGAATTTGTTATGAAATCAAGATATTTTATTTCATTTATAAAAAGATATCGTTATTATTGTGATATCTCGTGATGAACAAAGAAAGTAAACCGACTCCACCTAAACAAAGCGCTTAAATTCGATGCCTTGATTTGTAATTCCGGTCGTTTTCCTGATAAAAGTTTGTAAATACCTTTTCGTACACTTCAAAACTACATTACGAAGCAAAATGAGTTCGAATAAAGTTGGAAAACAAAATTGCCACGTTAACATATTTTATACAGACCTTATATACATTTATTTACGGAATTACAAGAAACAAGATCGACAAAACTTATCAACGCTAACAATTGGAAAGGTTGTTCAACCTTAGGCGTAACGAACGACCAAATGATTTAAGAATCGCGAGTTCTCCGTACATACATACGTATATACCCACGCACACATGTGCACACAAAATACGAAACGATCAATCTTACCGCGAAAAACAAGCTCGATCTTGAAATAAAATTTTTCATCTCGTGAATATAGCGCACACGTGCTCTCGACGTTTTCCCTCCTTTCCTCCTTCTACTCCCTTCCTTTCCATCTCTATCCATCTACACATACGCATACATATGAAACGTTTCTCGCCGACGCGTAAAGAAGTTGCCGCTAGTTATACCGATGAGATTATTAACCCATTACCCGCCACAATGCCAATGTCCCAAAAATGGGACAGTGCATTTAGAAGTGAAAAACTTAAAAAAAAAAAAAAAAAAAAAAAAAAAAAAAAAAAAATCTGTCCTAAAAATGGGACATTGACGGATAATGGGTTAACCAATCGCTCGGTTATTTTATTATTTTGCGTGAAAAAATGTCGATACGTTTTGAGTTTGATTAAAAATTATTGGATGAACGCGGTATTTTGTTCAAAGAGTAATAGAGTCGTCGCTGAATTAGAATATTTAATATCGAGGGGTTCTGTTATCGATAAGTTTGTTATTGTTTTGAATAATAATGTTTGTCTCGAGTTTTGTTTTATCTTTGACTTGGATCGAAAAATTAAATTTTTTCACAATCGATAAAAAAATAATCATTTTCTGTCAAAACGATGAACTTTCGTCTGTCATAAGATTCAAATCATCAACCTATAATATTTATGTCTTTGGAAAAACGTCGGCTGTATTCGTGCGTTGAAAAGTAAAAAAAACTCAACCGAACGTCGTCAACAATCTAGAAATGTGCAACAAAATAAACATTATCGTTTTCCACTGTTCAACGATATAAAAGTTACACTATCGAGTACAAAAAGTAAAGAAACGAAGAGAGAAAAAGAGAGGGAGAGAGAGAGAGAGAGAGAGAGAGACGTATCGCATAGAAAGTGTGCGAACATATACGTACACATACGAACATATTTATGTCTCGCGATTAGATAACTCAGTGCAGAAACGACGACGACGACGACGACTCGACGTTTAATTCGAGCCAGAAAGCCGATCGTTTTCAAACGAGCGAAACCTCCTCCTAACCGCAATCGTGCACAATGCACACATATAACTACTTTCAGATGCATGTGTGCGAATATGTGCGTGTGCGCGTGTATATTTGTGCGTATAGCACGAAGTTCTCGCTTTTATATACAACGGAGACGCGTAAGAGTTTTGCTGCTTGCCATCTGCGGATCGATTTTTTTTAAGTTTCTACGTGCGAGTCTGACTGCCAGATGATGATTAAAACGATGCCATTTGAGTATTGTTTTTTTTTTTTTTTTTTTCGGATAGAATTGATTACATTTTCAATAATAAAGTTTGCATTAAGATTTAATTTAGTTTGTTTAAGAGGAAACATTAGATTTAAATAATGAAAAAAATGAATGTTTTAAAATCATTGAATACAACTTTTTAAAAAATTACTTTTAAATGATAATATTATCGCTGTAATATTTTTCTCAATTCGTATGTGTTTAATAATATGTTTCAATATTTATCTCACGCAGTATCGAAATATTTTTACATTATTTAACGCGTTAAAAATTAAAAAAAATCTAAACTTTTTAACGATATAAATTTGAACAATAGCGTGAGAAGATGAGCAATTAAGTTAACGATAATTAACATAGATTTAAACTATAATATTTTCCAAGAAACTTTCGATTTAATTTATGAGCTATTATGATTTTTGCTCGACTTATCGTAATAATTAATCGAATGAAGCCGTATATTGATAAACGGAGACTTGAAACTTTAGATAGTTATCAGGTGATATAGACTTAATCGGCATTTTTTTTTTTTTTTTTTTTTTTTTTTTCTATATCAAATATATTATACTACATTTTAAACTGATTAAGAAATTTTAATTTTTTAAATTTTAGTCTCAAAAACTCAACTAATTGAATTAAAAAAAAAAATTGTTATTTTAATTGAGAATCATTAAAATTATATTTTCAGCATCTCGATTTGTTTTTTCTTTGATTTAAATTTCGAAATATCTATAAATTTTCAATTATAACCTTTACGTAAAATAATAATCGGCTAACTTTCAAACCTCAATTCCTCGTATTCAACGAAATTCGCATATAACATACAAAAACGAATAAACCTCGTTTCGTAGTTTCTCTCCCAACGAGACTAGTTTCCGGTCACGTTTCTTCGTGTACACGCAGCATCCGCCGGTCTCCTTTAACAATCACCATCGCGAGAACTATTGTCTCTCAATGTACGCTGCCTTTATACCGATTACAATCGTCTCAGCCGCGATGAAATTGGCCCACCCACTTCATTTCCTTTGTTACACGAGAATGAAGACCAAGAGAAAACTAAAAATTTCCTTTTTTTTTTTTTTTTATTTATTTATTTATTTTTTTATTTTTTTTGGCAAGTAAGATTTACGGACGAGAAAAGCTCGCGTGGGTAGCGCGCGGTTATGATGTTCTATTCGCTTTTTGCCGGGCTTTCAAACCGCGAAATTTACGATGCATATTGAGATAAGAGCAGAAAAACGGTTTGGATATTCATTGTGGAGATTCTTTATATGGCTTTTTTTCTTTTTGTTATTTATCAAATTAACTTAACGATGCATTTTTAATTTTTTAAGTTTTATAATTTTAATCGTTGATATTGATTATTCGTTTAGAATCGAATGCGATATTTTATAAATTTAAATTTTATTTTAATAAACTTCAATAACAAATTAATTATTTATAGAAATTTTTAGTTATTACGTTTCATTATTACATTTAGTTTATGCATCAAAGATTTTTCAATAAGAAGTTGAGAAATAGTCGAGATATATGTGCAAGGTCGAACAATTAACAAAGAGACTCGTAATATTTCAATAAATTAATGCGGGCAAAGCTAAAACTTATCGTTCGATAAATGATAAATTACAATAAAAAGTAATTTATACAATTTTTTTTTTTTTTACCATCGTCATGATATTATTCATCACTTTTGAATTTGGTTTGAAATAATGATATTCAAGTATAATTAATGGTAGGATTATCAAAAAATTATAATTAAAATTTTTTGTATTAAAAATGTTTACTTAAACACAAAAAAAAAAAATCAAAATAATTTAATTTCAAACGCAATCGCTTACATCAACATACTAAATGTTTCTTTTATTAAATTTGAATAGTCATTTTAAATTATAATTCGTTTATAAAAAGAGTATCCAAAAATAAAAATTATTACAAAATACTAAATGACCATAAGAAAGTGTATAAACGCCCTCTTCGGCGCAATCTCCGCGACTAGAGTTTCTCTTCGCTCCCCACCCACCCACCGGTTGGGCCAGTTACGGCCAGGATTCATCCTGCAGCCGTGCGCAGTCGACGTTCTCTCATCTCCATTCCTTACGTCATCCGTAGCCATAATCGGCCGCCGTGGTTCGCGCGCGCGCGTTTCTTGCTCCTTCCTTTTATGCACGCGTGTCTGTACAATATAACACACGTACGCGCGCATATATGTATGTACATCTTGTACGCGCGATCGGACGACATTTGAGAAAAAGAAAGAGAAAGAGAAAGAGACAGAGAGGCGAACTTTTTTCTTTCCCTCTGTTTTGCGCGCGCATACTCGAAAACAATGGCGAGCGAACGAACGAGCGCGTTTATAGTTATATACGTACTCTTTTGTTCTCGCGCGTGAACGCCTATATGGCTGCTACGTATACTGTGTGGCTTACTTTTGCCGTTCCTTTCGGTACTCTTTATGGGATATTTTATTGCAACATAAGACGTTCGGTTTATATTTTGTTTTTATGGGTTTGAAGTTTCCAACGTTGGAGTCCAACGAAATTTTTTTAAAACTGTTTTTATTTAAAACTTATATTTTTTTAGTCTTAGTGTTTTATAGCATAACCAAATATTCAGATACGATTTAAATATAATTTGTACATTTTTTAGCAGCTTTATTTAAATCCGAAAAATTATTTCGTTGTACTCTAACGTTGCAAACTTCGGATCCATTTGTTTTTGTTAATTTTCCGTTTTAATTTTTTTTTTTTTCTAAATTTTTTTAATAATTGAAATCATTGTATTATTTGTAATATAATAATTCATTAGTAATAACTAATTGTTAAATAACTTTGATTTTAAAATTGTCATATTAAATAAATTTAAATTGTTTATGTTAATCATTTAGAGCAAAATTTGAAAAATCATTTTTTTTTTGTTTTTGTTATATTCAAAAGGATTATTCTTAATTATTTTTGGCAATGTTAAAGCTGAAACAACGAATTTTCAAGCTATAAATAATTAAGCTATAAATTTTATCGAAAGCGCGGATGATGTCAACAATAAAAGTCAAGTGTCTTAAAACTCACTAACTTAGAGATGATGCAGACCATCTATCAAAAGCACCAATCAAATCACAGTAAAAATTGTCAACATTCCATCCAATGAATCATCCATTTAAATCACATCCAATTCCCTCTTATATATTTCTTCATCAACAACAAAAGTCAATCTCAATTCGTCTACGAGTAGATATATTATTCGGAGCTTTGTTTTACGTACGGCAATAATCACAAAACGAAAAACTTCGACTCGTTTCATCCACCCTCTTCTGCGCTCCGGATGAAATGAAGAAAAAAAAAAAAAAAAAAAAAAAAAATTTATCTCGTTTTCTTCCATTGCAGAAAGAGAAAGAAGAATGCAAGTAACAGAAGGCGGCCTCAGCGGCTCTTTGAAATTTCTCCTTTCTTCGTCGCCTTTATCGGCCCGCGGGCATATTTTTGGTGCATTTCTTTACGCGCACACCAAGAGAGCTTTTCGAGTTCTTTCTTTCTCTCTCTCTCCCCCCCTCCTTTTATTTATTTCCGACGTAAAATAAATTTGGGTTAAGGCCTCGAGAGCGCGACGTGGCTCGATCGCGAGGCTCGAGACGCGCGTCTGCGGCAACAAGACACACGCCTCAAAGAATTAGTATCTAAGTTTTTATACGTGCGTGCGTAAGCGTTCGCCCGGCATTTTTCGGCATTTGTTTTGAAGGAATTTCTCTATCGTGAAGCTGTTCTCATATTGGAGATTTTAGATTGACGTTTTGGATTCATTATCATTGAAATTTTAGAGATAAAAATCGATTTTCAATAGAAAATATTTTTTACTCGTTTAAAAGAAAGCGAGAAATTATCATTGTAATTGTAATCGTTTTATTTTTCATTAAAAATTGTTTGGCTCGTGTGCTACACTTTAAGAAGTTCCACTGTTTAATTTTCTAATTATTATTATATATAGTTTCCTAGAAAATAATTATAATAATACTTATAGAGAAAATTGTAATGAATAATTTCATTATCTCTATTTGCACAGGTGTATATGTATTGAAATCAATAAATAGACTGCAAAGTTTAAAAATTATGAAGACGTGTTTTTTAAACAAAAATAATAAAATATTTCGCGTAAAATAAATAAATTAGAAAAAATAACTAAAACAATATGTCTCGATGTTCTTTTATCAAGGTTAAAATTAAGAAAAATAAAAGATTTGATGAAAAGAGCCAGAGAGCAGAAAAAAGACGAAGGAGAGACAACGTAGAGAGATAAAACGAGACGCAGTGACCGAGCGACCGACTGCGCGAGTTATGCGAAAAAGGCGAAAAGCAAAAAGGGGAGAGAAAAGTGCAAGGGGGGGAAGCCGCTACCAAGGCCTACGATCTAACGGAAAGGAGTCATACAATGTTGCCTCTCTGTTCTAAACGCGAGCAAACACGCGAATGCGCACCTCTTCCTGTCTCACCTACGCGGTTGCGCAATCAATTCATATATCGATGTTTTTTTTTTTGTTTGTTTTTTTTTGCAATGAGATTGAATTTTATTTACTTCTTTTCTTTAAAAAAAAAAAAAAAAAAAAAAAAAAAAATGCCAAATTAAATTTTTATTGAAAATTTAAAAAATTTTGATGACACTTTCGATCGACTTGATTTTTGCAAAATTTAATATGTAGTTTACGTGGAGTTAAAATATTAAAAACAATATTTGTTATTAAAATTAGGCTTAATTGAACGAGTATTAAAAATATTCAGTGTTTCTTATTTTTAACAGACAGTTTCTCGATAAAATTAGTTAAAAATTAAGATTTTACAATAAAAATAATAGTTTAATTTAAATTAATAAAATTTATATATTTTAAATATATTTTAATTAAAATATTGCTAAATACCAACAAAATATAAATAACAACGAAATTTCCTGTTTTTATACACTATGTAACATAATTTTTTAAATTATTCCTTATTGATTTATAAAATTTTATTATGTTTCAAATAATAATAATAATATAAAATTTACAAAACTTATTTTCGTTTATCATAATTAATCTATCATGAATGATAATTTTTTTTTTTTTTTTTTTATAATCAACATATCATTTTATTACTTCTTTTTCAAAACGCGCGAAAAATTATATTGTGCAACATAACCTTATTTTTGTCGATTGCATTGCGACATTGGTACAATTATATTTTTAAAATTTTAATGTTTTAAATATTTTTAAATAAAAATTTTTCCCGATATTCGATTTTATATTCATAATAAATCTATATTACTATTAAAATTTAAATAATTACTCAAATACTGATTTTAAATTTAATGAAATAATTTATTAAATAAAAAATATTTAGTATAAAAAAAATAATAATAAATATTTCATGTTAAACTTAATAATTTTTATTTGAAATAAAATTTAAAAGTTGAAGTTGATTGTGTTTCTTTTTTTTTTATGATGCATTGGCTAATGTTTGTTGTCAATGCTTAATTGCAATTGTTTTGAAAAAAGATAAAAAGCTTACCTTTATGTTCTTATACTTCTTATTAGTAGCTTGATTAAGATCTTCATGCACTTTGTCTAATAACCATAACAAAAATTCCTGAGCATCATGCTGCAAATTTCCACGATACTGACTTCCATATTTGTCAACAACACTTTTAAAGGCAGTGCTCATTTCTGGTTCATACTGACAACTCCATATTGCTTTAAGCAATAGCGCTAATTGTTCTGTTATTTCTCCCTTAGTTCCATATTTCTTCGAATTTAACTTATTCTTCTTTGAAAGATCATTTTTGTATTGATCTAGTACAAAGTACTTAGCCAAAATGTCTGTATGAGATAAACACTGTAACACTGCATTCATAAAACATGTATTGCCATGATTTCTTAGGCCAATGACACCAGGTACCCTGTCCGGAGGTATATGTGCCGGCCTGGTCTGTGGTACCCTTATATCTCCCACACTAGAGCCAAGACCATCCCTACTGGCAGTTTTGTGGTTCTGTTTACCAATGTTAGCTACATTGTGTATTACTACTTTGGAGAACTTAATAATTTTTTTAAACTTATTCCAAGACTCTCTACGAGTAACTTTTTTGCCTTCTGAAGAAAGCCTACCCTGGTCGATTAGTGGCTGATCTGTAGACTGCATTATATTCTCTTTAATCAAATCTCTTCCTTGGTATTTAGAACGTCCTCTAGTCATTTGTAACATTCCTGGTGATGTAAATGTCCTTTTAGGTGTGATTCTTCCAGTTTTTGTACAAGAATTTACCTAAAAAATTATATTTTAAATTTTTAATGAATTTTTACCTTAGATATAAACCATACAAATGTTTTAGATTTAAATATATGTTAAATAATTAATTATTATTTGTTTGATGCTAAACTTTGATTAAGTATATACATATTAATTTATTTAAATCAAATACAAGAATAATATACATTTATGATTAAGTCAATTTTGAATGTACAGTAAACATCAAAATAAATTATAATTTTATTATTTTTATATAAATTCTTCAAAATCATAGTTCATTTTCTAAAATATCAAAACTCTTATCTACGTCATTTTTATTACGAAAAAATTTCTGAAATCGAAATTGCATTTTTTATTCACCTCCACCGCAGATGTTGTAGATACTGCAGCAGTGGTTGTAGGCTTAACCTCTTCTATACCAAGTTCACCCTCGGAAACGGATTTCATGACGCTAGAACCGGCAGCGGTGGCCGCCAGGTTATTATCGCTCGTAGTTGCGCTGACCAGCGTCGTGGTCGCGGGACTCATGACGTCCGCGTAAGCGCGAAAACGACGTCGAGGGTACTACGTTGATACATGCACCGAGGCGCGAGGACAACGGGGACGACGTTGATACGAATACGAAGCCCAAGGGCATCTTCCTCTTATCCTTTTTCACTACCACTTTGCTATCCTCATTGTACTTCAACTATAAGCGTAAAGCTAAAATCTGTAATCTTCTTTGGTTATTTCTACTTTTTATGGAAAGTACGCCAAGTGTTTCTTTACGATGCAGTATATGATCTGAGAAGGGTCGAGAATATGAAAACAGAGTAAGAGAGAAAGAGAGAGATACACACGTATACAAGACGCACTAATACACTCGCGAGTATCACAGTTTTTTCTTTATTTTTCTTAAAGAATGAAAAAAAATGCACTCACTTTGCTTTTTCACGATCACTCACGCGCGCGTTAAAGAGGCCGAAGGATTAGTTTTCACGAGTTTACGCATGCAGAGAATTATGTACGAAGACGTGTGATTCGCGCTCTTCATCTGCCACACACTACACTGCATGTGCACTACAGTCGCGGGGCCCCGCGTACACTCTACTAGTGCTGCTGCTGCTACTGCACACGGCGGCCATTTGCCTCCTTCTTTTTTCTTGCCTCTTCTATCTCTCTTGCTCTCGTGATACACACCTTGTGTTCTTTTTGTACACCGTACACTCAAATACGTGTATCACAGAATGCATATTGCAGGAATTGAACGTTACTAGATGAGACATCTAGATGTAAGAATTTGATTTATGATTACCGGTAAGGAAGAATATTTTATTATCGACTGCAAGAATATGTCGAAAGATAAATTTTAAATAAAAATTTATTGTTTATAATATTCTATAATAAAGCACATTTTATTATTACATTTTTTATAAAAAATTTAAACAAAAATGTTAATATTATTTAAATAAGGATTATATTTTTTCACAATTAGAGAAATAGGCTTATATTATGCTAGTTTAAACAGCGGTTACTTTTAATAATTTATTTTGAATTTCAATAAATAATTTCTAAAATGTGAATTTTATTTTTTACATAAGTTTACAATATTAATCTATTAGAATTACGTCGGTGTAAAAAGTTAATGTACATTTACACCGATAAAACTTAATATTTGCTTTAATCGCTGAAAAAACTATTGTACATTTTCTTCAAAATTTTAAAAATTTTTTATAATTTTTAATTATTAACTTTTGACCAGTAGTAATTAAAAACTTGTAAATGTCAGTTATTTTAGATGTCACGTTAGTTATTTTAGATGATTCGCATAATCTGGCAGTTTAAATTTAATTTGTTTACTCATTGGTGATTTATTAAAAAGAAAAAAAATTTCATCATTCAAAATATCAGTAATATTAGTATCAGTCAGATGATTAATGACACCTATTAAGACAATCGGAGAATTTTCTATCCGTTTTATTAATTTTGCTAATTCGTTTGTAAAAATATTATCTCGATAACTGTTAAGCTTTAAAATATTTAAAATTTTAATATATATTTATATTTATTTATTAATATAAATAAATAATTTTCTGGTTTAACTTAATTTAAATTATACATACCTTTTTAGGAGCAATAAGATCAATTCCATCTATACAAATTACTGATGGAAGATTCATGTTTGCTTCCTGAAATTTTTCCAGTAAGCATAATAAACTTTTTTCTAAAGTATTATTTGTTATATCATATCCTAAAAATTAAAAAATCAATTATTTTAATTTATAAGTTTTTTTTATCTACTATAAAAATCTAAATATGATTAATTTAAATTATTTTATACCATTTATAATAGTAAAGTAAGCTCCAGATTCATTAGCCAAAGCATGTGCCAAGAGAACTTTTCCAACACCTTTTGGACCATATAAAATAATTTGAGGTGAAATTATTTGTAAATGGTTTAAAAGATTTGGAAAACGCAAAGAAAATTCTATTTCTCTGAGTTCTGCTAACTGATTATTTTGTCCTTTGACATCATCATAACTAATATCACTTAAATTCTGTGCTTTTACCTGTACATTTTTTAAATTGTAAATATATAGAGATAAATTATTCAATAATATAATTATTTTACCTTATTCTCTATAACTACATCAAAAAGACAAATTTTGGTTGTATAATTTGTAATACAACAAGATTTAGGCTTTATATCAGTTATTATAAATTCTATAGCTCTTGTATCCTTTTTTATAATAATTTTATTTCCTTTACAAATAGGTGTAGGATAATTTCCAAAATATTTATTTAAAAGATCTTTACAAATATTTCTAAAAATTAAAATAAAATTCAATTAATTATATGACTACATAATACAATTGTTTTAATTGTTTTCAGAGTAAGTGATTAATAAAAATATATTTTTGTTCAATAATAATAATAAGTAATTATCTTTACTAATTCATCAATAATTATTTTAAATATAATTTATTTAAAAAAAATTTAAGCTTACTGTGTAAGATCCTTAGCTGACTGAGTATCTATAAGTGCAATTGATATATGAGTTGCAATTCTAATATGTAAGCAAGGCAATATTGATACTGCATCATTCAAACGAACATTCAAATTATGCCTTACTATTCGACCCATTAGTATTTTATGGTGTTCACAGTTTTTTATTTGTACTGAACATATTGTAATATTTGAACAATTACTACTTGAGATTTTTACCAAATTATTATGAGTTATATTTAATTTTTTTTTTGTTTTTGAGGAAATTCCTACAATAAAATTATCATTATTTGGTAATCTATCTACTATAAGTACATTTGAATGCATTACATCCATAGTCCTGAAAAATTTTAATTAAATATGAAAAATTAAAAACACATTCATTTAAAATAATAAATAAACTTTTAAATTTTAAAATAAAAAAAAATTAATTTTTTAGCTTAAAAAAATATAAATCTGTTTATATATTAAAATTCATTTAATAAAGTAAGTTTGTTTACCTACAAATTTAATAAATATTAATAAAGTGTAGTTAAGTAAAATTAATTACACTAAAATTGAGAAAACTGTAAATGAAAATGTTGCTTACCGTTAAATATTAATTATTTTACAAAAAATTTATTTTATAAAATTTTATTTTCTTATAAATTATTATTCATAGATGCCAATTTAAACAACTTTATATGTTTTTAAAAATATTATTTAAATACTAAAAGAATTAATATTAATTTAAAAATAAAATGAACATAATTTTATTGTTCATTTTAGTTCTTTGTTTGCTAAAACATTCTAGTATAAGTAAATTATTTAATTTCTTTGTCTCTTTTGTAGTTTTACCGATAACTTTAAAATTTCTATAGTTATCGTTGGTAACATTTACATTATTTAAACACAAGTACCAACTTGCAATCAAAGTCTTCTTAAAAATAAACGAATTCGTTTAATTTTTTTATGCTTGTCAGACATGGAAAATATATTAGATATTAAAAATTTATATGTAAACATTTTATTGTTAGTAATAAATTTTGTATTTTTAAGAAATTATTTATATACTGCAACAATTAAAAAAAATTTTTAATTACTCGGATTTACTAGACGTAACACACGTGCTTATTACGCGTGAACTATTCTAAATTAGATAATATTCTAAAAAATTTGTTTTCATAAAAAATGTAAATATTAAAAAAACTTAAGGGGCAAGTTCAAAAAATAATATTTTTCATATTACCTCTATGGAAATGATAAATGTTCAAAACTGAAAGCAAACTACAAGATCAAATATAAAATATGTTTATTATTGTAAATGCGAAAATATGTAAAAAATATTGAAAAATCAAAAAACTACATAAAACTATTAAAAAAAATATATAATAAAGAATATTTTACGTAACTTTTTAAAAAAAAATCTTCGTACATATTACACCTGTAATACATCCTTAATTAATCTCTAATTCTCAGATCATTGATGTAAGCATAACAGCGCCATTATTATTTTTCGATACCGTATACGTATTCTTATAAGACTCATTTAACTCTTGAAATCTTTATAATTTTAAATTTTATTTGTTTGCGATATTTTATACCGAATTGTTTTCGACGTCGCGCGATATGCTTTAATACTGTTTTGCTTTTTTTTGCGCAATTCGTCAAATCGAGTGAAAGCCTCTTTTGATTGACTGGTAAGTACTATAAAGTGATGCATTTAATTTTGACACTTATCGAGCAAATGTATTTGCGGTATATAGTGAATTTTTCAATACTTTTATAAGTACCGTGGATTTTTATTGTCAAAAGTTAGACAATTATTTGCACTTGAATATAATTTGTAATGATACAATCTTTTGTCTATTAATTAATGACATTGAAATTATATTTTTTATTCAATGAATATTATAATAGATTAATAAATTTTATTTATTTTATATATTTATAAAATATATTATTGTAAGTTATACTAAATGTAGTTATAAAAAGAAATTTATTTTCTCGTTTTTAAACAAATATGTATAATTTATTTAAGTATAAATTTTTGGAACAATAATCTTTTTAGTTAAACACTTAAATGTTCAACTAGTTAAATATGTATTGCTCAAGTTTCACACAAAAGCCTTACTAATTGCCTTTTTTGCAAATATTACTTAACCGAAATAAAGGAAATTTTACGGTATCGATTACGATACAATTAACTTGATTTTTTTGTATGCTTATCTTTATAGTTCCAAGCATTAGTATTTTACGTTTAAGAATAAAAAATACGATTGAAATAATTAAAGAAAAACAAAAAAACAAAAAAAAAAATAGTACGTATTTCGTTTATTGCTTTGGATATAAACGGCATTTTTAACCACGCAACATGTAATTTAAAATAATCACTCGATATAAAATAAAACGGAAAATACTTGTAGATCTATTTGAAAAGTGTTTATTTTGACTATCAGTGTTTTTATGCGATTAAATACTCAAATAATAATCATTTTTTTTTTTTAGAAATACAGTTGCATATTTATAAATTAAAATCTTTAATTAAAGCTTTAAACGTTTTCTTTCTTTTTTTTTTTAACTTTTTCTTAAAAATAATAGCTATTACAAAAATGTAAATAAAAATTAAATACGAAATTCTTTGTTAAAAAAAAAAAAAAAAAGAAAAAAAATTAAATTAATCATGTGCAGTTACTTTTATGAATTTATAATTTTTATAAGTTATTTAAATAAATCAATATTTTATTTATTTATTATATATTTGTTTTATAAAAGTGCAAACAAAATTTTTTTTCAAATACAAACCGAATTTAATCGGCCAGTAAAGTAAACAACAGATTCTCATTTCGTCACCGCTTGATTTTTGTTCGTGCGAAGAAAGATAAAACATTAAGTGAGACGTAATCGCCCGTAACGACGAATTTTCTTCATCTACGATCAATTTACCAATCGTGAATGTAAATCGTTCAAATGGGAGACAAATATCGAGCAAGGACATATTAAATTTATGGATGCAGTCGTTAGTTTCTTTTTTCTACTGTTTGATTGTTTCACTTGTAATAATCCATAAATCCTCAAAAATGTAAATTAAATATTTACTCTGCAATTGCTAAATAGATATAAGATGTAATTTCGTAAAGAAAAAAGAAAGTAATGCAAATCCCCAATATATTCAATGAATTTCAAAATTAATTACCTAAAAAAATGGTTCAATAGATATTGGAGACCCGCAAGATCATTGGTAAATATAACAAAGTCATACTATTCCGTGTGATAGAGACGTATATCTACATTTAACTAAATTAATATAAAAAAAAAAAAAAAAAAAAAATCAAGTCATATATATCATTTATTATTAAAGAACAAAGTTTAAATCAAATTTTGAAAATTTTGTATTGGGCATCGAGGAGAGATCAATCGTCTCCGTTTTGTAAAATATAAAGCAGAGACGCTCGAGCAACTGCGAAATTACGCGCGAAATATTCAGAGCGAGACGAAAATGAATTTTACCGGTTGCATCGGACAAAAAAGATCGTCTCGACAAAACCGCCGTTGGACAATTTCGCTCATAAGCGTTTGTTCATGCGTCTTAATTTTTTTTTTTTTTTTTTTTTTTTCCAAGAAATTTCGAACTTACGTCTTTTGTGATTGCGTTCACGATTACGTATTCAATTATCGAGCTATCTTTTGCGATGGTTCTTTGAATTGAGTTTTAAAAATTTCTCTAATACAAAAGAGTACAAATATATGTATATGAATGAAAGTTAAAACGACGTCTGACCGAATCGTGTTTCACTACTTATTTTATTTCGCGTAAACTGCTATTCGTAAAAACGAACGATACGTAATATTAATATCAAATAACTTTGTATGATTTAATATTTGCCTACAACTTAAGCTAAATTTTTTAAAAATTTTATAAATAATTAAATTATCATTAAAAATTCATTATCACTGTCAATGAATGCATTGCGAAATTAATTGTAAATAATAATTGTGACGTATCTTTTATTAATCGATGTTATACCCGTTAAACTATATACTAATAAATATTTTTTATGTTAGTATATACTTATTTATGTATTGTAGAAAAAGGCTCACCGTTGTTAATTTTACTTTCTAAATATTTTTATGAAGAAAAATTCATTTATAACGAAAAAACCAAATATTATTCTCGATTCAGAAAAAATTTAAAGGACAATTTTTTGTAATCATAAACTATTTATTAGTTTTCTATCTAGAACAATCAGTTTTACTCGTAATTAACAAGTACATTTTTATTAAAATAATCCAATTCACATATACATTATGTTTATATTATTGTAGTCAATTTTTACGATGAAAAAAAAAAAAAAAAAAAAAAATCTTTGAAAAAAAATATTCCTCCCACATTAAGAACGACTATTGAGCTTTAAAATACGAAGCAATTAATCAAACACAAAAACGCATCTCTCGCGCAAGTTACGAAACTATATCGACCATGCGGAAATTCCCTCGTACCAGGGAAACTTCCTCGCACGTCAGCTGTCCGCGAAAAAAGTGAATGAAATAAAAAAAACACCGAGGAAGAAAATTATCACAGTCACGATAACCGCAAAATCTCGATGATATTTTAAATAAAAGAGACAACTTCCTCTCTTTTTCGGGAGACGTTACGTCTTTGTTACAAAGCGGATGTATCGCTTACTTTTTATTGATTACGGCTTAATGTTTTTTTTTTTAAGAAAATTTATCGTTTATTACAATTAAACGTATTTTTATGTTTTTATTTTATTTTATTTTATTTTTTTTTTTTTTTTTTGGTAACGAATGAAAGGAATTCTCAACTGTTATTAGGGTTTCTATATTATTATATAATACTTAATGGGCGATAACTTATTATACTTTATAATTAAATTGAATAATACGGTTTTCTATCGATGAAAATAAATGTATGAAAACGATGAAAAACTTTTTGATAATCTAAATTTAACGATTATCTACCAGAATGAAAATGATAAACGGATACCGAGGATAATAAAATTTACTTTATTGAATAATACAAATCAATCAAATGATATATTTTTACTTTACATAAACTACTTTTTTCTTATACTTTGTTAAATTTTTGTTTTTTTGTACAAAATATTCGATATTTTAAATTTTATCGTTAAACTGATAGTGTAGAATAAACGTGATAAAATTTTGTACGATAAAATCTAATTATTTTTTAATTGCTGGCAAAATCAAGGAAATCATTATATCCATCGCACGCGCACCTACACCAATTTTAATTCACAAAAGCGTTAAGAACTAAGAAAAATAACAAAGGAATAAAGAATAAATTAAAGCAAAGAAAATAAATAAAAAAATAATCAATGACAATGTAATGGACAGATTGCGCAAATTTAGCTCAAAAACGGTCATCTAGTTATGGTAATCAATGTGTCAGTGAAAGAAAATTGAGCATTCGATGGACAATCGTCGTTCGACGATTGAGACAAAGATTAAACGTTTCTCAAAAGCATCGTCAACAGCAATGATTTAGGACACAGATACATGCACATTCCCTTCTCTCGTTATAACATCGTATTTAAAGCGCTCGAATAGTATCGGCAGCGTGAAAGCAATCAAACGAATAACAATAACAATAATAATAATAATAATAATAATAATAATAATAATAATAATAATAATGAAAATAAAATAAATGTAAGCAACAACTAGGTAACAAATAATAAGAGAAGGCGAGGAGGGAGAAGGGGCGAGCCGGAGTATTCGGGGGCCGGAATTCTTCCGCGATCGGACCGATATCTCAGGGGAACCCACCACTTCTTTCTGCCTCTTTGCATCATGAAGCTCTAAAGAGGACTTTACTCGGCTTACTCGTTGCAGTCGGTGTGGTGCCACAGTCCGCGCGACTTTCCTCCCTCGCTTCGTCTTAATTTCCTACGTCCTCGATTATTATTATTATTATTATTATTATTATTATTATTATTCGCCTCTTTTAACGATCGTTTAACTTATTCGCGCACCCTGATTGCACACAAGAATTAATAATATAATGAAGGCCATCGTCCTGTTGATCGTCGGAGTTATCGGCCTCGTCGGGGCAACTCTGCCCGAATACGACGACGTTGCTCGGGAACAAGAACAGCAGGCGCAGACATTGAAACAGCAGGAGCAGTATTTGGAAGAACGGGAACAGCTGCTCCAGCAAGAGGAACAACGATTGCAGCAGGAACAGTCGCAAGCTCACGCTGTCGAGGTGAATTTTTAAACGGCGATTACTTTTGTCTAAAAATAGAGGGCTGCTGCTTGGTTACTCGTTAACTTATTCAGTTATTTTGATTTATTTATGTAGAGTGATAGTAGCTATATGAAAATTTTAAAGGTCTTATTATTTTAACAGCAAATCATAAATTTTTGTTTGAAATTAATAGTTAGTACTTTGGTAAGTATATAATACGAGATTGTAATCATAAATCATATTACCTTGCATTGTCTCGCTTAAAACCAGTAATATGTTCATAAAAATTTAATTTTTTCATTAGCAGAATTTTATTTTTCGCTATCGTAAAGATTTTTTATTTTGCACATAAGTGTTTTTCATTTTTAATCAATATATGCCTTAAAAATTTTAAGATATTAATCATCGTTCCTATATTAATTTCTAAATTTATTGTTTATTTACTTAAAGGCTTTAGAAATAATTTCACAAATTTTAGAATAATTTTCTTTATTATGATGCAAAACAAAAATGTTAAAAGATTAATTTATTATTTGAGATAAAAATAAAATTTATTATATTAATCAATAGCTTCGGAAATACATTGAATGAGTAAAAATCATAATATAACGAATGATTCGTGATTAATAATTTTATGTAAAAGTCATAAAATCGTGATACATAATGTGACAATTGTTTACTTATATATATATATATATATATATACGATATATCGATACTAGATTTTTCACCCGCGTATATTAAGAATAACTACACCCGCGACTTTGCATCGGTTAAAAAATTTAAATTAAAATATCTTTTCTTTCCGTAAGCCAATTTCGATGAAATAAAGCCTACACGTTAATTCGAAAAATAGGTTATTATCATACATAATTTCATCAAAATTTGTTCATTATAAGTTTTTTGATGCGAAAAGCATAAAGACATTTAGACAGAGAAATATTCTAAACTTTAAACAGACAATAATTCTAAAAATTTTTAATCCGACCTCTGTAAATTAAAATTATTACATTAAGTATTTAAAAAAAAAAAAAAAATTTAATTAACAAAATCGGTCCTGTTACAATTTTAGTACAAGCGTAGATTAACATTTAAAAAATAATTATAAAATTCAAGTTAGAATTTTATTCGTAATAAATTGCCATTGAAAAATCTTTATTACTGATTAAATTTTGTAAAGACGTATTTTCACGCGATGAAAATTTCACACAATATATACGTAAAAAGTCACTTTTATGGGACAATGTAAAAAATATTGTATTTTAAATTATTAAACAGTTGATATAGATATTTTTTGTTCGATTTATCATTAGTGAATTTTCAATTTATATTTATCGCTATACAAAAACAGTTTATTCGGTGTCCGAAATATTGCAAACATTTTCAATTAAAACTTTAATCTTTTTATACGATTATAATGTATTTTTACTACTATCGATTTAAAATAATATTTTAATAGCTTAATATAAATAAATAAATAAAAAATATATATACATATGTATATTTGCACATATAGATTTAATTTACGTAATTTAATCATTTTATTATTCATAATTTTTTATTATATTTATGTATTTTATAATATATAATATACTTTTGTATTATATTTCACTCAATTCACAAGTAAGTTTTGTTTTTACATTACCTATAAATTCGTAAAACTCTTTTTCACTTTTATTGAAAAGCTAAAGGTGTTATTTATAGATTTATTTCATTAAAATTAGAACAGTTTTTACATACTTTTGTGCATACTATTATTTCTGTTATCTAAAATTCTTAAATCGGCTACAATATTACCGATATCAACGATATAATAAACCCTTCTTTTATATTTGTTTTTTTTTTTTCGCTTCTAATGTCTTGTTTTTTAATTATTTTTATTATTTTAAATAACGGCGGTACTTACCAACTTTCTCTCGCATAGTTGCAATTGTTTTATTAATTCAACTTCAACAAAACCGTTCACGCGATAATTGCAGCCTTAGTCCTTTCGGTTTTTATTGTTGCGACAGTTTTTTTGCGCTTTTTCGGTAACGTCGATTTTAAGTTTAATAACTTTGGTTCTACTTTTAATTGTTATATTTAGATTCATGAGATTTTTTTTTTTTTTAATTATGAATTGTAAACATTTTTAAACAATAAAAAATATTGTAAACAATTTTCTTCGGCTTGAGATTTTAGTAGTACCACTAAATGACGGTCGTAGAGATTTCGGTAGAAAAAAGTGCTGCTATGCTAGGACAACAAGAATTCTGATTTTCTACATCTAATTTTTATAAATGCATGAATTAAATTTATTTATTCGTTTATAATTTGTCAATGATGAAAAATATCAACTCAAAATATATTATAAATATAAAATAAATAATACAATTAAATGTCTATATAAATCCGTGTTGTAAAAAAACGTTATCAACTCGACAGAACGATGCGCCAAAAGTAATAGCGAAAAAAAGTGTCGAGGACGAGGAGGAGATTCAAGCAGCAGAAGCTTACGAGTTCCAGTACTTGCCGGAATCCTCGCCTGATTATGATTCGTCGGGTTTGGAGCTCGAACCCCTCACCGCAGCCAGTCGCGACGATCACGCGGATCATTTTACTAAGCCAAAGGTATATAAATACAACCCGATGATATAATTTGGCTTGCGGTTACTTTTACATAACTCGTTTTTTTTACATTAAACGTAATCTAGAACAAAAGTTTAATCCGCAAGAAAAGCGAAGGGGGATTTCGTAAAATATTGAATAATCGTATAGAAGCTCGTATTTAATTTTAAATTTTTATTATTTTACAAAATAACTAATCGAATACATTAAAAAAAAAAAAATAAAAAAAAAAAAAAATTTCACATTTTTTACTAAAATCACGCGTGTGGCGCAACAACTGAAACGCTGCGATAACTTTCCCAAAGGTCGGCTACAGCATGGGCGGCCCGTTGGTAAACATAGCCCGAGGCGCCGCAGCCCAGGCTCACAACTTCGAGAAGAACCAACCCGCTGCCGCGGCTCAGGCGGCCTACGTGGCGAAAAATCGTCTCGGGCAATCCGCGGGTTTAAGCGCGGCTACGGCCGCAGCCGCGTTCGCCGGTAAAACTATCATCCTCAGGGGTTTGGAGCAACAAGCTTACGGCGCCCATCGGGCTCTGGAGGGCGAGAAGACCCAGCTGATGCAGGCTCAGAGAGCCGCCACGGCTGCGGCTCGCGCGGCTCAACAGGCTACCCATCAGGTGAGTTTGAGAAATACGACGCGGATAACGAAAATCTTTGGATAAACGAATATGTAATATTAATAGTTCAACGTGACTCTTAAAAAAAAATGTTCAATCCAACTCGATTTCGTAGGTCCAAGTGATAACGACGGCGTTGAACGCCGCTCAGGCAACCGCGCAACACGCCTCGGCGGCAGCTGGCGAGGCCGCGGCGGAATTAGCCGCTCAAACCGCAATGGTGGGGGCCGCTAAGGCCCGACTCCAGGCGATCGAGAATCAACTGCATCAGGCGCGCATCGATCACGCGGCCGCGCGAAAGGCCAACCTAAAGGCGATGCGCGCGGCCAAAGCTGCGCGGAACAACGCCGAAGCGGCCGCGGCGCATGCCGCTCAAGTTGCGAACGATCACAGCCATCATGAGCACGGCCACGACGATGATCACCATCGTTACCTCATCACCACTCATCGCAACGACGAGGAGGGCGAGGCAGAGGATCATCGCTCGGAACTCGAAACGATAGATGTACCCGTTGTCTCCTCGTCTTCGGAAAAAGCGCATCCCGAGTCGATTGAAAGGGATGCCTCCGTACAGGTGCACGCGGCCTCGCCGGATTATCCCGGTGCTCCGATTACTCTGGCCTCCGTTAGTAAAGACGAAAAATACGATTACGATAGTTTTCCATACTGATGTGCGCTGATTTAATTTGAAAAATTCAAAATTCAATTAATACGATAATATAAATCTTTCTTTGGATTGTTATTTTTATCGAGGATAAATGACAAAAATTAAATTGCCTCTGCAATTAAATAAATGTCTTTGAAGTATAAAGATTTAAAGATTAAAATATTATTGGATAAATCTTTTATACATATAAGATTTATTTTGGTAAAGTATTAAAGTAAAAAAAAAATTAGCGACAAAAACGAAAATTTAAAACATTTTAATATTTATGATCTAAAATATCATTGATCATTGATACAATAATGTCGCGGTGTAATGATGTAATGATATAAAAAGTGCATTAAACTAAAATTAATACTATTTTTCCTTAAATTTTATACATAATCTTTTAATTTGCAAAAAGTATAAGAGTAACAAATAATGCATACATTTTATATTTTTTAAAACATTATTTTTTTTTTTTTTTGTATAAATTTTGCTAATTTATTAATAAAGTAACTGACTGCATAATATGTATATTGATTGAAATATCGATTAAACTTTATGAAATATTTATTTTGTAATCATAACTTAATAAAATCATTAATAAACACTATTTCGGCGAATGTAAATATTTAGCGTCTGTATATTTAATTACTTATCCTTTATTCTGTACTCCACATCTTTTTATGCATTCACATAATCTGGATTAATCACCGATCTATTATCTCTTTTCTTATTAAAATCTTACAGTATTTTAATATTTCCTTTTCCTCATCATTTGTGTATATGATAAATTTATAATTAATATTTTGATTTTCCATGATTTTAGTTTTTGGTGTTAAAGGTTTCAAGTAATTTCTAAAAAAAATAAAAAATCTTTTAATTTGAAATTTTTATAAATATAATAAAAATTCCAAAAATAGTAGAAATAAAATTAGATTCATTACATAAATTTATAACATCATTTATTTACCTCTAAATTTTCAACTATAGTATTACTGAAAAAGTCGTTGTTATAAATTCTTTTTGTAACATAACTTTCTCCCAATTATTTAACCACTATAATGAATTTTGTAATAAAAATTGCAATTATCAAATAAATGATTTAATTTTACTATATCTTTATTACAAAATACCTTGTAATCATTATTATTTGATGTCACAACTTCATTTAGACTTTTTGTATTTAGAGCACCAATCATATCATTTACTTGTATTCAAAAGTTAATTATAGCTTTATAATTTTCTTCAGGTTTTATCTAAGAAAGAAAAAAATTGAATAATTAAAGAAATCATTATAAAGTGTTCAGTACGCATTTGATATTACTTACACGCAGTCGAATAATATTATAGAGTCGATTTCTTATATTTTTTCTAACAATTTTAGTTTTTGAAATGTCAGAAAGCATAAATACTTATTTACCTATATCTAAGGGATGTTGAAATCAATATTTAATATTTTCCAAGATACTAGAAAAGCTTAGAATGGCCTTTTTTTATTTGTAGCTCAACAATTTTTTAGATAAGTTATTTCTTTTGAAAATGTTTGCTAATTTTTCTTTTTTTATAGGATTTCAAGAACTTAATACGCAAAACAGTTCTGTTTATAAATCAAATAGTTGAAACATTATAATTAATCCGTAAGTTATATTTTTATTAGAAGAAGAAGCTTTTGGTCCATTATTTCTAAAATGTACAAGTTCTTTACACGTAAAATCTTCACTGTCGTAGATTTGCGCATGCTGATTTCGTTTAAAATAATAACTTTTTATTATGCTTTTTTTTGTGCTAAATCTGTATCAAATACACTTTTCGAATCAATCGAAGAAAAATAGCTCCTCAATGTTCTCGTGCAAGGAAGCGGGATGGCGTCAGTTTTTCTCAAAAATTCGTATACTGACGATGAACGTGTATTCAGTAGCATGCACAACATTAACCATTCGTCTGAATATCTGTGTCCTTTAGATTTGTGTTTAGAAGCATTTATAATTTCCTTTAACGTCGTTTTTTGAGTTTCAGAAATTTTAAAATCATTGCATATGTTTTCAATAGGTTCTTTTTTCATATCGGCTATTTTTTCATTGCTTTGTTGCAATGATTTTTCTAATGAAATAATATTTTTTTCAGATATTTTTCTTAATTGTTTTTCTCGTTTCAACTTTTCATTTAAACATAAAATTTTTCGTTTCATTGTGACAAATTTTAAGTTCATTTTTTGTTTTTTACTTTCACCATTAAAACGCATTTTTCTCGATGAAAGCAACTTACTTAATTTGCTACAATATAAACATTTTTTATGTTTACTTAGCACTGTGCAATTTTTATGACGCCATGAATATGAGTTGTCTTTGTAAGATTCGGTTTCTTTAATAAAAGCGATATCTACATTAGTTATACCTTTACAGATTTTCATTTTCTCAAAACAAAACAAAATGTTTATTAATTGCTCAGGATCGTATAATTTCTGTGGTAATTTAGAATCTGTCACTTCTATACCATGAACAAAATACCTCATTGTAATATCACAACATCTGAGTATAACTTGCTTTTCTAAAACATTGGCTGAATTTAAATCACTAACGACATGAAGAAATACTATTTCTCGTTTATAATTTGTATATTTTTCTAGAAGACCCCACTTATTTGAAAGTTTAATCTCATTATCGTTGATACCTGCAATAATTAGAAAGTCAATGTTTACAAATTATTAATAAATTAATAATCGATATACTGAGAAGCTTAAGAGGATGTTCAAGTGGCTGTGTTTTATCTAATTTTTTTAACATCATCATTGTATTATATTTTATTTCATTTATATTTTAGAAGGTATCGTTTAGGATGATAATCACAACAATCAAGATGTCATAATTTTACTTATAAAAGTTATACTTCACTATTTATGATAAAAGTGTATATTAAAATCAAACAGTAAATTTACTCACATATTGTACTTCTTATACCGTCAATTTTTAAACAAAAATTCAACTGTTCATCCGCTTTGTTCTTAGTTGTTGATGACTCCTGAGTATCTGCTAAATATTAATAATAATTTTAATACATCTTCTTATTTGACATAATACAGTGACACAAATGTGACTTTTATATTGTTTCTATACTTGAGAACTAAATTTGTTAGAGAAATTATTATCTTTTTTTAAATAAAAGCTTTTATTTCCATATTAATTTATCAAGCCTAATTTGGAAAAAGATTGTTTTTTATGTCACAAATATGTGTAAACATTCGCAATATGAAAGATTGTTGGCTATCAAAAACATCAGCATATAACTATGTTTTAATATAAGATCATTATAAATCAGTTTTGGAAACTCCTGAATTTACAAAAATTAAACCAACAATCCCTCGATCAAAAAACCCAAATTCATATACCCTCAACCTAAAACCCAGATAACTTAGACTTTTTACTTGCTTTAATCTCAGTCAATAATTCAATTTCATTTTCAGCATATTTGCTTTCTAAGTAAGAAAATTTTATAGAATATCAAATTTATTAAATACTTACGCAAAACATCACATCCATTATTATTTTGAATGTTATCAAAATCTTCATGCACATGATCAAAAACAATTTCTTCAATAACTGCAATTAATTCGTTTATTATACAATTGACATTTATAATTAATTAAATTGTAAGATATTCACCATGTGTTTGCAATGTAGATTCAACTTCATTTATAAAATAGTCGTCCAAAGAAATCTGAAATTGTGTGTTTTCCACTAAAACAAATTTATTTTTTTTTTTTATTAATTAACAATGTTATAGCAATGAAAATAAAAATATTTATCATAAATCATGTAAGTTACAATACATTTCAGACAAATATTATGAAGTAAAATGTCAATTACCTGGCCATTCTGTTTCGCAGTTATTTGTCTTTGCTTCACCACCTTAAAAAATATTTATAAATAAAATATTCAACAACAAGCAAATCTCTAGAATACATATTTGAAAAAAATTAATTTTTTAATATATATAGGTACATGTAAATTGAATGTTGTATTGAGTTGATATAATAGGTATAAAAAATAATATTCTATTAGTGCAATTCATGTTTTTTATTAAGTGATAGCAAAATTTTGCAAAAAAATTAAAAAAATTTTTTAATAATTACTATAATATTAATTTTCTAAATACAAATAAAAAAATTTAAATATGAAAAAAATTTCAAAGATTATTTGTAAAAGATGTTCATTTGCAAGATTAGAATTAAATATTGAATTTCTAGAGATTAGCTCATATATATTAATATATTTAATGCTTTCGATTTATTACCTCGACAATAATTATGTTCTTGTTCATCAACTTTTTCAACTTTATCATATTTATTAAATATACTAGGAACAGCATTTTCTTTTAAACGAGGTCGTTGATAAGCTTCCTGAGTAATAAATAATATTAAGTATATTAAATGCTATTTAACTATTAAATATTCTATTTTTATTTATAAAAATATAATTTTAAATATATATGTCAGAATTATTCATAATAAATTTAAAAATATTTAAATAAATTAATTTTTGAAGTATCAATTTTCTTAAACTTTATAGTAATTTATTAAAATAGAGGGTATTGTATATAGAACTACAGGTCAATGTATTATCTCAAAAAGTTTCGGTTAAATCAAAAGAGGTCGATCTACATTTTACATAGAATTTAACAGTATGTAAATTATAGAGTTCTTATAATATTACAGAGAATGAAATAAAATATTATTTACTCACATTAATAATTATATTTCCATAATTATCTTTTTGTATATATCTATCTATAACGCATTCTTTTGAAAAATGATTGATGCAAATAACTTGATTTTCACGTAATGAATGTACTCCAGGAATAGCTTGTTCCCATTTCTTTTTCAATATTTTATTTTTTGGAACTTTAAAGAAAGAAATTTTCTTTTTTAAGGTTTTTTGTAAAGTTCTTGATCCACTTTTACAACAGGGTACTAAACAAGTAGCAGGCATTTTTGATATACTGCAATTCAGTTGATAAAAATAGGTGATGTAGATTAATTAAGCAATAATATTTCATAAAAATTTAATAAATTTCTATAAACAACAGAATATTCTATTGTTTTTCTTGTACTTGTCTTCAGATTAAGCTAATGTTCATATCATTCTTGCGTTTTATTAACCTCCGTGAATAAGTTTAGTATAATTTTACAATTCCTAGTACAAATGTGGTCATTTATTTTACAACGCCTTATTTCGTGGGTTTCAGAACTATTTTTTTTTCACAAAATCTGTACAACTTTTACAATCAAAAATTAAGAATTTCTGCGGATAATCTGGCCTTCGCATATATGTCTGTGTACTGTCAACGAATATAACACTTACTATATTCATGTAATTACTCACAAATAGACATTATACTATGATGTATATATTTATGCTTAGACGGTTTAGACCATAGAAAAAAAAGCGAAAACGAAAAATGTCTCTTTAGTATTTTGCAAGTTTGCAATATTTATTAAATGATTTATAATTTATTATTTTAACAATAACTTCAACAACGGTACAACGTCGCAAACTGAAACTACTATATACAGAAAACTGGCTTGTCGATTGCGATGTGTGCGTAAGAGAATTGCTGCTTCAATGTACTAGAATACCCGTATCCTTCCTTTGGTGCAGGTTATAACAATATTATTTTTTATAATTTTTTATTTCATCACGTTCTTTTTAATTTGTTTTTTGTAAATAATTTAATAGACAATCATATTAAAATAAAAAATACTGAGTGTGCAGTTTTAAAAATAAAATGATAAAAAAAATTTTTGGTGAGAAACAAAAAACAAATTCACATAAAAAAAATTTACATATAAATAATGCATTCATAGACGTATTAAATGTATTTCAGCATGTATAAAAGTAAAAAAATTTATATAGAAGTATAAAAACAATTAAATATAATTATTTAATATATACAATTTGATATAATACTTAAAAAATTCTTATTTCTAACATAGAATCTAACTTATTCTTGAAATTTTCTATTATAAAAAGAATATTTGTTTTAATATATTTAATTATTAGATATTTTTGATACTTTTGATGCTGGAAGCTCATCTGAAGCAAAATCTGAACATGTCCTTTTTTTTTGAAATTTGCAATGGGAATATTTCATTTTGATTCCTTCGTATGCTCCTCTCATCCAAACTCCAATTGCATGAGCTCCAGCAAGTTCACTAAACCCACAATCCTGGAAATTAATTTTTATTATATTGTTGAAAATTTAAAAAAAATTCTTAAAAAATTAAAAATACTTTTTCATTGAGAAAATTATCTAACATTCTTCCTGAATTTAATATAATATGAGAAGTTTGCTTCTGTGCTGCATTTACAGCTTCTTCAAGAGCATCGATAAAATCCACGTTTTCATCAATTTCATAAGCATTACAAAAAGCCTCTTTAGCAGCAAAAAGAGTATTTGAAAATTTTGTATCTTTTGTTAAATTATGAACTGAATTGATGGCGATTACAAAAGCATCTAACCAATCACTGGGTTCCAAATATTCTTGATCATTGATTGCCTAAAACAATTAATCAATTTTGCATATTTAAAAAATTAAATTACAAAGCGTTAAACATTTTAAAAATATTTTGTAAATTTTAGTTTGTTAATAAATATATTATTGATAAAAATTCTAATTTGAAGTGTAGAGAAGTTATTCAATTTATTTAATGATAAGCTTACTTTTCCTAAAGTGTTAAAGAAAACTGAATACAATTTAGCTTGAGGATCTTGAATATTGTCTTCAAATATTAATGCTACTTGAAAAATAATATTTGATAAATTTGTGCAAACAAATTTGTTTTTGTGAATTGCTGTTTTAACAGTTTTAGCAATATTAGCTAATCTTGTTCCACATCTTTTTATTTCTTTAGGAATTGATGGTTTATCTAACATGTCGATTTTTTTAGCACACGCAATCAATGCTTCAGAAGCAAATTCTATTGCTGTTAAGAGAACATCACTTTCAAATGTTCTTGAATTTATAAACTCTTCATTTGATTTCTTTTTATTTTGTATTAAATTCTCATTTGTATCAGGCTTTTCCTGAAATGATAACCTACCGTCAACTTCTTCTAAGTTAATTAATTATTGTTTATATGGCAACTTGAACATTTATTATTTGTTTTTATTTAATGCTCACAATTTTAGAATTGTGTTGATTGATGTTTGTTTGCAGATTAATTTTCTTAAAAGTAGATTTAGGCCAAGCAAAGGCTAAAGTTGGTGCATTGAAATAATGTATAAACTGTAAATTATTTGATAAATTAAAAATTGATAAATGAAATCCATTAACTTCAATTGATGTATGGAAAATTCCCATATAAATATTTTCAACTTCAAATTGAAAATGATTTAATTGTAACACAAGCTCTTTTATAACAATGTTTGCTTCAAGAATACTAAAACCTGAAATTTTTATAAAATATTTCAAATTTTGAAATAAAACATTCTAAATGTATGATTTAGTTTTTAAAATATATTGAATAAATTACATACTACCAAAATAATTAAATAACAAAACTAGTTTAGAACCCCAAGGAAATTTATGACTGTTTTTTGATTTTATAAAATCATTTACAAGAACCTCAACAACTTTTTTTGCTGTTGAATTTAAACCATCTAAGCGTTGCATGTCCCTGTCTGATAATCTATCTCCTCTACATATTTCAATTTGTGGTATATCGTTAAAAGAATTTTCTGGAATATAGACTCCAATACTAAAAGTACTTCTACTTTTTACAATTTCATTGCAAGTTTCATAAATTTCATTTAAACTTCTTCCTTCTTCTGACATTGCACCTGCTAGTTTATAAATTAATATAAGTCCAGAAGGACTTCTAGGGCTGGATGATTTTTGTGTTAATTTATTACTAATTTCATCTCTAATAAGAACTACTTTTGTAGAAATATTTTTGCTTTCAGCTTTATTTTTTGCAAGCATAAAATTTAAAAAGTATTCTGGACAATCGTGTATTAACAACAAAGTATCTGAAATAAAAACCATAATTTTTTAAGACATTTGTAAGCAAACTATATATATTTTATACTACAATTAATAATATAAAAACATACCATTTACTATATTCTTATCATCTTTGACAATATAATTTATTAGTTCAAATATTGAATCACTTGTTGGTATAGATGATGCAGATCCATCTAGTCCAAGTATAGCAGCAGTAAGCATTCCTGGACCTACAAAACCTGCATATGTGGGTCCATCGATCAAAGCACCTCCACCAATTATTCTAACCTTTATCAAACACACATTTACAAATATGTTGCAATTATATTTTTAATGTATTAAAAATATACCTTTCCATTTAATTTATTGTAATCTCGACGTACAACGGCTTTGCAACTATCGAGGTATATTAGATTTGGATGCATAATAATAATCCCTTCAATATATTCTTTCAGAATATTTTCGGGATCATTCCATATTCTTCGATTTATTTGAAGCGGGTCATAAGTACACATTTTTAACAGTATTTGTTTCAAAATCAGAAATTCGTGTTATAAAATTGTGCAGCGTAAAGATAAGTAACTTGATTTGCAGACGAAATTTTCTCGCGCTCACATAACATTACGCATGCGTCAATATAAAAATTTGTAATAAATTATTGTTTTGTAATTTATTACACCGGCACAAAAAAAAAAGTAGTCTGTAGATTTGACTAGAAGCATTTGTCTACGTATGTATTTTGACGCTGAATCCGAATCCTGGGTCAGTTTAGCTCGTACACCATCAAAATTTTGAGTGAATTGCGAAAACCGCTAGAAATGGCAAAAAATCGCAATTATAAGTATGAAAACAATTTTATAGACCTAGACCAAACTATAAAGTTTTTTGTACTCTTCTTCACCATTTTCAGTCTATTTCATTCAGAATACCTAGAGATATTTTAGTACAATTTAGGAGAAATCATGATCAGCTCATTACTTTAGATGAGAACCAAACTATTTTTCGATATTTTCTATTTTTTACAATTTTTGCCGAATATATGTATAATCGATAATAATAGCCTCCAGATTTGGATTCAACGCATCAAAATACATAAACATACTGGATCTAGATCAATAACCCTTTTTTCATAATCTACTCACAACTGCAGTTTTTTGCCATTTTTAACAGTTATTTGCAATTTAATCAAAATTTTGAGGGCGTACAAGCTAAACAGACACAGAATTTGGATTTTGTGCTTCAAAATGTATATAGATAGATGAGTCTGGTCAAACAGATGACTTTTTTTTGTGTGCTGGTGTTATTATTTAAGACAGTTTAATATTTTAAAAATTATATTATATTTATTAATCATATTAATAATGATTTATTCATTTATAACATGGAAACTATATTAATTATCATAGTCAATATTAATTAAAATAAATTAAAAATTATATTTTAATAAATATTTATAACAATTATAATAAAGATAAACTTTTTTATAATAAAATAATTTTATTAAATTTGTGAACATTTTTACTTAAGTTACTAACGTTATCTTTTTTTCAGGGTCTTCAAAATCATTGTTTGTTTTAACACTGTCTGAATTAATACTATTTGTGTCGATTTCACTTATTTTTGTTTTAAGACTATATTCAAAACTCTCTAATAAAGCTTGTGGTTGATCAAACCATAAATTATATTTTTTTTTAAAGGGAATTTTCTTTGACTTTCTGCATATTTGACATACAGTTTTAACAATTTTTTTATTTTTTGATAATAAGCGTACTTTTGATGTTTTTCCAGGAATCAAAGGACTTTGACATACTTTGCACATTGAACGTTTTAAGTTGTGCTCACTAAAAAAATATTTATAATTATAATTTTTTAAGTATTATAAGTAATGTTAAAATGTATTAGATATTAGATATTAACAATTTTATAAAAATATTTTAAAGTATTAAATATGTAATTACATTCGAAGCACAGCCTTTTTAGCACACCCTGTCATTATAAAACCATAGTATGATGCTAAAGCAATGTTTTGTGATGAAACTAACAAACTAGCCTATAAAAAATGTGATATTGAAGTTATACCAAACTTAAAACTTATGATCACAATTAATTTATATAATAAAAAAAGAAAATATTGAAATATACCTGCTGAAGATAATTCATTCGTTCAAATATATCTTTACCTTGACAGAGCTTTTCATTAATAGCTGAAAGAACATTTAATCGATAGGAATTATATAAAAATATAAATAATTAAGCAAAATAAATATTTTCAAAAAATTGAAAGCATTATTATTACCTGAGGTTTTTTTCATTTTGATTTAATGTTTTAATCATTTATATTATGAAATATATCAAAACTATGACGATTTGTTTATATTTATATGCTGATTTGTTATCGTATGAAATAGATGATAAATATGGTATCAAAAGTCGAATATCGAATTCTATTGTTTAGCCCTCTGTTGACCATTTACTATGTTCAAGGGATGTATTTTAAACGCGGTCGTATATTTAAATATGAAGAAACCTAAAATGAATGATGTTTTGATTTTTATGTATGTACATTATGTAATTAATCATTAATACAAAAAATAAAAATTTATATTTAATAAAAAAATTTATAACCTTCTTTTTTAATATTAGAAACTAATATTAAGCATTTTAAATTACAATTAATAATGAATTTAGAATGTATCATTTTTTCAAATATTTTTCTAAAACTATTTAAAAACTTTAAAATAAAAGTGTCTATACAATGTAAAATTTAAAATACGTCAAGCAAATATAATACAAAAATTTTATTTTAATCTAGAAAAGCATTAGTAAAAAAAGAATAAACAGACAAAATTATGTAAAGATATGTTTATTCTTTAAACATCTAGCAACATTTGGCTCCAATATGCCAAACGTATTTACATATTGCACTACGCTTTGACTACGCGTCATTTTTTAAAATCGTATTAGAGATAAACTATTAAAATGTATGAAAGTACTGTGGGAGCAAAACAAAGATCATATCGGAGAACAAAAGAAAAAAGAGCAGTACTAGTGTTTTATTTAGTTGTACTACTTGTAAATCTTTGTATATTTCCTCTGTTGTGTGAAGGATTGAGGATTACCACTTATTGAAGGTCAGCGATTATTGATGCATATATAAATTTGCGCATAATTTAAACAATTAAAAGAATCTTAAATGTATCAGTCTAACATGTTTTCGTTAAGAGGCTCCCAGACGCTTATTTGCTATACCAACCTTATCGACGCTTAACTTTTTTTAATTCACTCGAATAATCATAATTTTTGTATTATTCCAAAAATATTTATGTAAATTTCGAAAGATCGAACATCATTTTTATTATTTTTTGCGAGTTTTAATAAAACTTTTTTCTTAACAAACTGATATTTTATTTAGAAGAATATTAATAAAAATGATATTTATTTTGAAATAAAAATGATTAATCGAGTGAAACGAAAAATTACAAAATCATTAATAAATCATTAATGTCGGCATCCACTTAAACGCGGAACCGTCTTATATTAGAAAAAAAATTAAATGAACAAGCTGTACGGGAGCCATGTGAAGCACATTTTTACGCATACATATATGCAGCCTTCTAAGCGGCATTTTCTTCGTTTCTCAATTACATGTACAGCATCATACATAATGTATGTATCCCGTTAATTCCCTTCGCGCTTTTTGTGTCAAAGTTTATTATTTGGGCTTGAGACCGATGAGTCTTTAGCACGCGCACACAGCACATTTTTTGTTTTTTTTTATCGATTTTTGTAACGCATTGCTCTATTATTGTCTACTTGGTTGCTTCTAGCAACTTGTGACCGACGAATTAGAAAGTGAGAAATACGAAGAGAGGAATTTATTTTCTTTTATTTCTGTCTTCTCTTCGTAACTCGCGTATGCCTTACGGCAATGTGAACGCGAGCGCGCAATAGAAAATGCACTCAAGTGTTGATCGGGCACAGCCTCTCCGACGAGAGAGACACCATCTTCCAAAACTTTAATTGAATTTTGTTGCTCACAAAGACTTTGTAATATTGTTGAACAGTCTCTTGCCCCACCAAGATTCCAAATCGAATGGCTTAAAATCTGCAAAGATATATTATTAAAATATTAACTAATTTTCGATATAAAAAAAAAAAAAAAAAGCAAGTAGCTAAATTATTGTTTTCATTTTTCATCCAGTAATTATTTAAAATGATTATTTTTTAAAATTTAGTATTATTAAATTACGATTTTAATTTAAATGCATCAAAATTATAATCAATATATACAATTTCAACTATAGTTTGTGTAATAACTATTAATTTTATTTATACACTTTTTACCTTGTAAAACGTGATTTGGTTCTCCATCATTGTAATAAACTATAGTTTCTAAAAATAATAAAATTTAATATAAAAATTAAAATTGAACTTTATAAAAAAAAAAAAAAAAAAAGAAATAATTGTGTAAAAAATGAATAATTTAAAATTAAAAACAGCAATTTAAAAAATAAAATAACTACTTAATATCTCCATATAAACTATTCTAATTATATTATATGAGTTTGATTATATAAATCTATAAATTTACTATAAGAAATGCTAAATTCATTTTCTAAATTTTACTAAACTTTTTAGTAAATTTATTTTATTCTATAAAATATTTTATTGTGAAAATATGAAAAAATTATTTTTGAAAAGCTAAGTAAAACTGTTTTGAATAAAAAAATTAAATTTTATATAAAACTTATATATAAATTAAGCAACAGAGTTAATTACCATTGGAGCAAGATTCATAGGTTTCTGAATCATCAGATGAGGAACATCTTTGACTAGCATTGATCTGATTCCATGCTGTAAATAAAATATATGGTGTGAAATAATCCAATGGTAATCAATAATAATTCAACTTACATTCACAAACAAACTTAATTAATTCTTCGTGTTGAGGAGTAATAACTTCTTGTCTAGTTCGATGCCTTTGTGAGTTTAGCTTCAACTTGCCATTTGTGTAAAAAACTGGTTTGGGAACATTTCTGTAAAATTGGTACAAATTATAAATAATATATATATATATATATATATATATATATATATATATTTATATAAATGAATTGTAAAAATTATTATTATAGTAAAATTAAATCAGTAATATATTGTAAAGACTATTTAAAAATAATATTTAATATGAATATTTTTTTTGCATACCGATTAGCTTTGTCCTCTTCAGAAACATCTTCTTCAGGATCACTCTTACGAGATAAATCTCTTAGATTTTCTAGTCTTTCAAGATTTTGATTGATTCCTTTAAGCAAATATAAAACATATCTTTTTGAATATACTGTTTATATTTTTATTTGTCTTTATTATAAAATATATTCATACAAATTTTTTTTTTTTTTTTTTAATTAAAGAACATTCAGAAAGTTTTAGAAATAAACAAATAATATATTAAATTTGATGAGATGTCTATAATATGTGATGACATTTTATAAATATTGTAATAGAAAATATAATGAATATAGTTTTTGTAAAATTTAATAAATTAATAAAATAAAATGTTTTAATAAATTAAAATTAAAATTTTAATACCAAAACAAAGAGAAAAAAAAAGAAAAAATATAATAAATATAAAGCATTATAATTTGGTTTTGATGCTTGTAACTCATTCAATAAAAGAGTAAAAGTACATAGCCTCAATGAATCGACAATTCTTGAAAGAAGTAGGGAACATAAAAAACCGTGACTTTCACTTCGAGATCGCTGACCGGAAAAAAAGCAAAAGAAAGCAGTTATTTTTAATGCGCATGGTTAACTGTTGGAAAAGACGTCGAAAACTTAGGGATAATATGATGCATAACGTAACAACCTATCAAGACCGCATGTTTCGCGTAACGTTTTCGTAACTCACCCCGTCGTGTCTTGGCGACGATCTTACTCGGTCCTTTTGACACCGTGTACATCCTAACTTTATTCTCTTAGTAGCAATCCCCAGTAGCGCAACTTACACCACCCCCAACTGCGGCGAAAACTGTCCTCGGTTTTTGCTTCTCTCTTTAATTCCCCGTGAGTAAGGGAATAAAGAACACAATACGTAAGACCGCGTGTGCGTGCAACTTACGTATAATATATAATAAGCGCGCCACGCGCTTGCCGAAATTAACGTAATCTACCGACGAGGGAAGCAGCAAATATTGTTATGGATGTGTATAAGAGCAGAATAATTACTGTAACCAGGTAACGAGGAAGATTTTTAGAATGTATGAATAGAGAGAGGGATAGTGATATTAGAGAAAGAAAGAGTTATAGAATGGGAGGAACACAGATAAACAACGGGTAATACTACGATAGCGGTGATAACGAAGTTACAGAGAGAGAGAGAGAGAAGAAAACTGTACGTATGTCTACTGAGACGGATTGAAAAATAATGAGTGGAGATTACGTGAGCGCGCCACGCAAAGACGAAAGAACGCAAGAAAAAACACGTGTGCTTGTGTGTGTGTGCGTAAGTTGAGGCGATATGAGTGCAACATGTGACTAGCAGAAGAGAAAGAACCATTCACGACATTTCTTTAATGTCTATATTTTAAATAAAATCTATATTATTTTTAAAATATTTATAATAGTAACAATTTTTATAAAATTGATTAGAATATTTTTTTTTAAAAGAAAACATCTCAAAATTACCTTTTTATTTTAAGGTTACGAATAATTTTTATTAATTAGCATTTTTTGGAAATATCTATACTATAAAAATTTAAACAGCATTTTTCAGTTGTTTATTTATTTAATTATTAGGTTAATTTATTAATTATTAGTAATTTAAAATTTTTGGACATTATAATAAAATAACTGCGGTCAATTTTAGCGCTAAAAATTAATAGCGCTGGCAAAAATGAATTCTGTTTCACCATAAGAGTAATTTATCAAAAAAAATTATAAAATTATGAATTAATTTTTCAGAATATTGTGGACTTTGTACAACTACATCATTATAATATTCCGTACTATCAGACGATAATGTATACATATTGATATACATATATTCCCTCACATCTTTACTAAGTATAAAATATGATGACCATTAAAATATTCTGTGCTATCAGACGATAATGTATATATACTGATATACGTATATACCCTCACATCTTTACTAAGTATATAATATGATGACTTCTGCTACTTCGTAAGACATTTTGGATCGCATGTTGCAAAGTCGCGGAATATTTCATACTATTAGTGCCAGAAGGAGCTAGAAAAAATAATGTGTGACTGTTTTAGGTGAAATAAATACATTTTTTTACGAAAGATGTTCCTCCACATTATTACTCATCGATTGTAATACATTTTCACATTCTAAAGTAAGTCACATCGTGTAATACAAGAGATAACCTTAAGTACTATTATACTTTCAAGAATGTCGAATTTGCATCATACAGAAAAAATATTTTGTAAATAAATAAGTTAAATATCATTGAAGATCGTATGGAATTCTTTACATATATCATTTACTGTAAATTCATTTTTTAATTTGTTTTCATTCACAATTTTCATACAAGATGGTCCAAATTAAATAAATATAATTTAATTGTTTATCATTAAATAACTCACCTTGTGTTATTTTTTTTCAATTGTACTACTGCCAAAATAAAATATAGATTGCATTGAAATATTTTTTATACACAAAAAATACTTCTGTTTTTTAAAAAGATTTTTTAGAATTATTTGGGGTAGGAATGCCCAAAAAAAATCTAGTGAGATGCATAGGAATGTACAACAGTATTATAATTCGTTAATAAAAGAAACTAATTTGGATAAAGAACCTGCAATTGTACTATCTTTTGGAAACTATAATCATGACTGCAGTGGAAGCAACTCCATTCATCCGAACTATAGAGTGGGATATGATGGACAAAACAAAATTTTTTCCCTTAAGTATGCTATCTTCATTCTCAGTAAGATGCTGTCTTTATCCACTTACAGTTATCAAGACTCGTCTTCAGATACAAAGAAGAAGTCATATGTATACAGGTTTACATACTTATTTATGTTATATTGTATATTTACCTAATATAATTATATCTAGAAATTAAAAATTTATTTCTTTATCTTAGGAATGATAGATGCTTATCGAAAAATATACAAATTGGAGGGTATAGCTGGTTTATATCGTGGATTTTGGATAAGTTCAATTCAAATTGTATCGGGAGTATTTTATGTTTCAACATACGAAGGTGTACGGCATATTTTGAACCAAGATCCTATAACTGCAAGACTTGATTCCAGAATAAAAGCTCTTATTGGAGGAGGAGCAGCCAGCATTGTAGGTCAGACAATTGTAGTTCCTTTTGATGTGTTGAGTCAGCATTTAATGGTGCTTGGAGTAAGTTTTAAACATGGAAAGTTAGCTGTTGATAAGGTAAGCTGGGTAAATTTGAATAAATTTTTTAATCATTTTTTAATCATTTTTTGTGCTATAAAATGTTGTCTGCACTTTAGATGAGCATGAATCCATTAGGAATAACCTTTGAACCTGGAAAGTCTCGAACTCAGATTTCTACAGAAATTGTTCGATTAATCTACCAAAGAGATGGTTTTCGAGGATTCTATCGAGGCTACGTAGCTTCTCTCTGTGCCTATGTCCCTAACAGTGCATTGTGGTGGGGACTTTATACATCTTATCAAGGTATTATATATGTATATTAAACGTTTTGCTTGCTTTGCTTTATACTATATTTGAAAATTATATTTTGACTAATAATAAAAGCTTACCTTTTTTAAAATCTATATAAAATTATTTCAAATTAATGTTCAATAAAATTTTTTTAATCAATCTTGCACCTAATTATATAATAATTTTTTAATGATAGATGAATTGATAAAAATCCTTCCTGATTGGGTATCCCATCTATTAATACAATCTATTGCTGCAACTTTGGGTGGCTTCACAACAACTATAGTGACCAATCCACTGGATGTTGTACGTGCCAGACTTCAAGTACAAAGATTGGACAGTATGTACAGTGCTTTTAGGGTACTTTGGCTTGAAGAAGGTATGCATATGTTTACCAAAGGCCTCTCTGCTCGATTAGTACAGTCTGCATGCTTCAGCTTCTCAATCATTTTGGGATACGAAACTATTAAGAGAGTCAGCATCCACGAGGAATACAAAAATTACGTAAGATGGTGAAATGTACTCTGGGATCATGTTGATATCACCTGCAAAGATACTTGCAAACAAGCTTCTTCTCTTGTTAAAAAAAAATAAAAAAACTATTTTGATTTTTTCACAGTATGTTACCAGAGTATCATTCCGTTTAGACTTTTAATCACATGTGATGAGAAAAATTTACTTAATCTAAATATTTTTTTCAATTGGAAAGGTTAAATATGTTTTTTAATAATTTGTTAAAATTTAAGAATTTCTTTTTAAATTATTGATATCTATTCAAAAAATAATATTTTTAATATTTATTAAAAAATCTACTTAAATTAAGTAAATTTTCTTCAGTATGCTTAATCCATGTAAATAATAAATATGTTTATATGTACCATATATATACATGCATATGTAAAAATGTTTGTTTATATATGTGTATGTTTATATTTATACAATTATGTATAAATGTAAACACATGTAAGTAATTTGAAAAGTGATAAAAGGAACTTTCTTCAAAGGGAAAATATTATTTCAATTTGAAATGATAAAATAAATGTACATTTTGTTATTAAATTTTATAATTCTTCACTGATCAATCAAAGCTTATGCTTTTATAAATATTATATTTAACAGATTTTTGTGTTATAAAATGAAAGATAAATTAAAATATACATTTTTGAGGATGTTTGAAAAAAAATTAACTATTTTAAAAAATTTTTAGGAATTATAATTTTATAAAAATTCAAATTGTTAACAGTGAGTTTTAGAACTTACTTTAATAATAAGATATTGAGATGAAAAAAAAAAAAAAAAAAAAAATTTATAAGTTAAAATAAAACAAAAACAAAAAATTGTAAAATTAGTTTAAAATAAATACATATACTGTATATAAATATGTACGATTTAAAGGTCATTTTAATATTTCAATGAACAATATACAATATTACATTAAATAAATTAATGCACTGAGTGCTTTATACATAATATTAGAATTAATGATAATATTTATAAGAAATTAAACCAAAATGTGATTTGTGGTACTAATGTATGCAAATTATGTTTAATAGTTATATAGTACAGTTTATAATTTAAAAAATGAAAGTAAACTAATAAATGAATAAAAGAATCCTATAGAATGCTTAATTGTATGTGCATTTGTAAGAGCAGTACTATTTGTAATAGATAATTTTATACCCCACAATGAGCTAACTTTTGATAGCTCTTTAAACTTTCAATTGTAATAACTAGTCAAACAAAATTCAAATTTGTAATGACAATACACACTTATATTGTCTTTTATGACAAAACTATGTTTGATTAATTTTATTATTTTTAATAGTTAATGTTAGTAAATTTTTCAAATTATATTTAATACATATAAGCGTAAATATCCGCAATTGTATACTTATACATGTATATACAAATCTATATATATATATATATATGTGTAAAGATAATTCACATATATAATATAATTAAAAACTAATAAACGTCTTAATTAGAAAAAAAAACATTTTTAATTTATATAAAATAATTTCCCAGTTTAAGAAATAAAAATAATTGCATACAATTTCGCTGCTGATAATGTAATAAAATAATTTAATACTTTAAAATCGTTTTATAATGTAATTATGACCAAATGTAATTAAATAAATTATTTTTCAACAAATTTGTAGATTGATTTAAAAATTAAAACAAGCAAATTAAAAAACAGAAATTACATTTATTTCATTAGATATCCAGCAAATTAAACTTTTAAATAAAAATAAAATTTTTCAAATATTATGTGTAATAATTATTCATCTAAAATTCGAAATTCTAAAATTCAAAAAATTAATTATCTTATAATAAAATTCATTTTTAAAAATAAAAAAATAGAAAACTAATAGATGGATGCACGAAAAAAATATTACAAAAAATTAATGTGATTTAAAACAACAACAATACATTTATTTTTTTTTCTTTTTCATTATTTCCAATTTATACGAAAAAAAAAAAAAAAATTATTTTCTATACTATATAAAATACTCGCAGATGTGCAAGTGCATAAGTTTTTAAGGATCGTTATCAGGCGCATTCGGATATTATATTTTTTCTCTTCGCTTTTATTTCAAAAAATACCATTAGGTATATTATATATATATATATATATATATATATATATATATATATATATATATATATATATATATATATATACGTATAATATTACTCGTCACTCTACAGATGCTTCTTTCAGAGCTTCATTTTCATTATCTTTTTGTTTTTTACCAATGAAGAAAAAGCATTTTTCTTTATTCACGTAAATTTACAAACTTATTTAAAGTCACCATCAAGCGCTCGATATTGAAAGTGTTCTTCTACATAGTTTTCTTTGAAAGTTACAACTTATAAATTTTATTATGCGATGCTTGCAAACAGACGCACGTTTTGAATGATTTTCAATATAGTTAATTAAAATTTCTACAACTCTACAATTATTTATAACAGATAAAATAATTTTTCTTAATTTTTCAATAATACCGAACTCAATTGCTAAATTATTGTTAAAATTTTCTAAATATTAAAAAGCTATAATCATTAAAATCAAATAATAAGTGCCACTTTTAAAATTTTATTTTTTTTTTCAAAATTATATAAATTTATTTTTAATCGATATTCATTTAATGGTACCTAAAAAAAATCTTAAGAATATTTTTATTTATTTAAATCTTTACAATAATTCTTGTAATATTTCATTTTTTACTCGTAATATACATATATATTTAACAAATAAAATAATTTTAATAAT
The DNA here is from genome assembly GCA_949987625.1 of Chalcis sispes. Classification (NCBI taxonomy): domain Eukaryota; kingdom Metazoa; phylum Arthropoda; class Insecta; order Hymenoptera; family Chalcididae; genus Chalcis; species Chalcis sispes. The sequence continues at coordinate 3,626,851 of OX465094.1, read as the reverse complement.
AATATTAATTATAATAATAAACAACATGCTATCAAAAAATTTGAGGTAAGTCTAATAAAAAAAATGCTATAAAAATGCGACTACCATTCTTGTACATAATTTTAATTATTGTACATAATTGCAGTCAACTAAAAAAGTATTAATAGAAAAATTTGTTACTAAAATAAAGCGTTGTACTCACAATAACAAAAAGCATTTTGTGATTTAAAAAAAAAAAAATTAATTCTATCTTCTCTTTTTTGCCATACTGATTTACTTGTGACAATATTTTATGCACACCCATACTTAACTTTACATTAATCTTATTTTAAAAAGATTAAATATGATTAATGCAAAGTATACCACAGAATCGAAGTAAAACTAAGTTATTTTTAAAATGATCCAATATTAGTTGAATTACTTTAATTTTATAATTCGGGAATATGTTACTTTCATGACTATTTAAGATACTTAAATTCTGATTTATTTATATATCGCACAACTATAAAAATACTATTAACAACTAAAAATTTTTTCCCCAAAAATTACAGAAATTTATCCTAGAGTTATATGTTTTACATTAAAAATATTTTTTTATTCATGTGTATTAAATACATAGATAATTATCATGACTATAAGATTTTAGTAAAATAGGATTAGTGTACTAGGATATTTAATCATTTTATATTTTTCTATAAATTATATTTATATCTATTAGTATTTTTAATTTAAAGTTGTTAAAGCATTGTTTATATGTTTAGTAAAATGCGATATTGAATACTAAAATATTAAATAAAAATATTACATACAATTATACACCATTGTTTTTATGAATTTCTTCAAGTAATAATACTTGTAAATTTAAATATGTATACATAATATATGATTAATTTATATTTAAAACAAGTTAGTAGTAAATATAAAATCTAAAGCTTTTTTAAACGAAATAAAAATATTGTAATTTCTACGTATCAGCTGTATAGTAATATTATGATTTTAAACAAAATTCAAGTAGTTTACATTATATCTAAATGACAAAATTTAATCTACAAGATAGTCCATGTTAAAAGTGTCTCTATAGACATGTAATATAAGAAATATGAGAATTATGTACATACTACAAATGATTCTTTAAATAAAATCTTTCATTTTAATATGTTGTTTACAATTTAAAAAAAAATGATACACAAAAATATACCAATCAACATTTTAGCATTAGTTTTTCTAGCACTAGTCTTTTTACGCGGATGAAATTTGCACACAATTACGTACAATCAGTGAGTAACACTCTTTTCTCCGATTTAATATCTACAACAAAATCATACCCGTTTTCAAAGTATTCTCGATATAATTACGTTTTCATTTTACGTAGATCATAAAAAAAAAAAAAAAAAAAAATTAATAATAATAACAATAACAATAATAGTAATAATATTAATTAAGCATCTTAGATTCACAAACAGCTAACACCAAATAAAAAACTACGAGAAAAAAATATAATACAAAATAATATAAATCTATAATATAATTTATTATTTACAGGTAATGGACTATAATAATTTAATAACATTTGATTTAATATATAAATTATTTAAAACAATATAATTAATAATAATGTAATCAGAATACTTCAAGAAAAAGTAAATTATAAAGTCCATTTAATTTTCAATTTAATTTAAAAATAGATTAAATATTCTAAATATGATTATAAAAATTTTGAATACAAATATTGGAAATTTATGACTTTTTATCAATATATGATATGAAAATCACATTTTTAAAATCAACTCGATCATTATTTATCGGGACTAGCCGCTTTTGAAACTAAGCTATCCAATTGTGTAGCCACAACGCTTAAGTAATGATTCCGTTTTAAAAAAACGATCAGTGTTTACGTAAAGCATAAATTTGTTTTCAAGCTAAGAGAGAAAGAGAGATAGAGCTGGTGAGAGACGAAAGGCCCACTTAGAGGGCAAAAAGAGATTTATCTTCCTGGTCCTTATCGATCTGACGTTGGATGGCCGGGCCACTAGCACTGCTTGATGCTGCAGCAGCTTGGCTGCCTCCTGATACCTCGACAGCTGCAGTAGCGGTGCGTTCCGCTAAAAACCGCTCGAATTCTGAAGATGTGAGCGTTTTATCTGTCTGCATCTGAAGCAAAGACATCCATTTAATTCTTTGGGTCGTTCACCGTTTAAAAACTTATAATTTAACTTTTTTATTCTTGCGAAAAATAACAGGTAATATAAAATAAATAATATTCATTTTTTTACTTTTTCAACATCTTCATAAATAAAGATAAAAAGTAAATTTTACCATATTTTTCGTACGTGACGAATTAAAGTCTGACTCTTCCTCGTTTCCTCGTAATTCTTGTCTATTACTTAAAAATAAAAACAAAAATTATTATTTTTTATGAAAAGTAAGATTATATTTAAAATTTTCAAAAACTTTAAAAAAAAAAAATATATCTTTACCTGTTTTTAGAAGCGTCAAAGCTCGCAGTTCGTGACTGAGCAAAAGCATCAAATTCATCTTTCTCGCCATCCTTCCGTCTTAATTTTCCGTCATCTCCACTTTCACTTGCCAAACCTATGTATCAAATTTAATGTTTTATTTGGATACTTTTTTTTTCTACTACAAATGAAATTAAATCATACAAAACTAAAAAAAATAATCGTAGATATGGATATGGAATTTAATCTATAAGATAAAGTAAATGCTCTAAAATAACTTTATGTTATATATTGCTTTAGATTTTTGTATACGTTTAAGATTAATTAAATTTTGTGAAATTTGCGGAAGTGTATAAAGAAAAAAAAAAAAAAGAAAAAAAAAAAAAAACGAAATCGGTTGAATGTTTATCGATTCCTCAACAAAAAACGAAACGAAGAAATCGGAATCGCTAAGGCTCACCGATATCGCCGATACGTTTCTCGAGCGAATCGATAGGCAACGCGGCAGCGCCCGCGAGCTCCGACTCGTCGTCCGAGAGGTCGATGAGAGAATCGCCGGCCTCGAGTTTCTTTTTAACGGCCGCGCCGATCGCCTGAGCGACCAAAGCGCTCGCCGGTATCGCTTGTTTGCTCTTCTGCGTGAAGCGCGCGTAGCGCAGAAACAGGTTGTTCATCTCGTCGTTGATCTGGAGCAGCTCGGCCGTCAGCTCGTCGTGCGCCAATTTACCGATAAGATTGACCACGCGCTCTTGCATCGCTTTGCACGTGTTGTGCAGCTCCTGGAACGTGGATTTACGATGTTTTACGTTTGAGTTTCATTCAATGATTATAATGTTTAATTTATATACATTATATACATGAATAACGATATTGCGATCGGTACATTGAAGCTGACACAGTGTTGAATAATTTATTTAGTTTTATATTTTAATTTTCTGATTAAGGTTAATAGCGCCTCGTTTATTATATTCATCGATTTAGATAAGAGTTACGTTCTGAATTTTGAGTTATTTTTATTTTAATGAGTAAATTTTATTTTAGATTATATTTTTAATGAAAAGTAAATTTTCAGAAAATTTTTAAATACAATTGGGTAGTTTTACTTAATGAAAAACTAGCTTATTATAATAAATAATTTATTTACTAAGCTCACGTTATCTATTTTTAAGTAAACAATGAATTATTAAGTTGTTTTACAAAAGAGGAAAACAAAAAATTACATTTTATTACTTGCGCTATAAAATATTAAAAAGAAAAACAAAAAAAAAAGGCAATAAAAACGGACGTTTGATCTTTTTCAGTCAAGGATTTATTTAAATAGGCTTTGTTTAAAATTTTATTTTTTAAATGGCTGAAAAACATTTTCAAGGTCAAGTTTTTAAATTGAATTCATGATATGGATGAATAAATATAAAATTTAAACAAATCAAGCACGAGTCAATCAGTGACATTGCTTTCACGCGATTCAGGCAGTAGAAAAAGAATTATTTGATAATATAAAAAGTCTGAGTATAAACATTCTAACTTCTTACATAACAAGGACGTTTAATCTGTACTGAAATATTTTTCACTTTACTCATCGTTACGTACTAGTAAAATAACGCGATTAGATAAAACGTAGATAAAATAAAGTGTTAATAAAAAAAAAAAAAAAAAACATTTAAATACAAGGTTTATTAAAAAAGCCCAAGCGAACCGAACCCACCGAAAGCAATTCCATATCCTCGGCAGCGGCGCGCTCGGACGTCTTATCCTGAATACCGGACGAGTGAGCGGCGAGCATCTCGGAAAGGACGCGCATATTGCCGTGCACGATGTCCATTTGATCGCGCAATTTGGCCATCTGTACATCGTTAAGTACGACCAATTGCCCGACAGCGTTTCCTCGGTATTGATTCATAGGTTCGCGGAGTTGCCGTTGGGCAACAGCCGCCGTTGCGCCGCCGGTCGCGGACGAACTCGCGGGTATCGCGCCCGTCGACACCGCGCCCGTTGCCGCTGCTGCTGCCGCCGCCGCCGCCGCTGCTGCTGCTGCTGCTGTCGCACCAGCCATTGCTGCGTCCGGCTCTGGTACGCTCTAGAAATGAAGGAGTTACGAGTCATATTATTTAAATGAAAATTGCACAAAAACTGTCGAAATTAAAACACAAATACAAATCGAAAAACAAATCTTTTTTCTCCGTTTTTCTACTTTTTCGCGATAAGCGTAATTTTCTACTTGATATGTATGTATATATATATTTATACCACGATGTGTTTATGCGTCTTTAACTACATTTTTTTTAATGTTAATCAAAATAAGTAATAGACTTTTTCAACATATGAAAAAATGCTTTAAAAAAAGATTTTAATTAAAATAAATTAAATCTTAACTCGTAACCTCTTTTTTAAATATAAATTTTAAAATTTAATTTTATTATTTTTAAGTATTTTAAATGATCTGGATATCTCGTAGCATTATATTGACTTATGTACTTGGATTTCATATCTATATTCAAGTAGTTAAATATATACACTGATGGTACGTTGTTATGTTGCCGGTAATTTCGAGTCTAGTAGTTGGAATTTAGCACTTTTCAATGTCAATATTAATAAGATATAACAATCATAAAATAATTGTCTTATGGTTTTTTGTTATTAGAATTAAATAGTTATAAGAAATAAAACACTATAGCAGCCGTAAAGAAATAAAAAAACAGTACAGTATATTAAAATATTTCGTCATATAACGAAATAATGAGGTAACAATTAATAAAATTTAAGTTTAAAGCGTTAAAAAAGTATAAAAAAAAGTATTTATACATGAAATGAATTTAAACAAATAAATGTATATTGAAATATATATATATATATATATATATATATATATATATATATATATATATATATATTATGTAAACGTATATATAAGAATTATTTTTACAATTTCTATTTTTATATTTTGAATATACTTTTAAATAGTTTCAAAAATTAAAAATAAAATATTAAATTTTCAATTGTAATAAAATTTAACTGTTTGTATACAGATAAAATTAAAAAAAATTGATGAGTCAGAGAATGAATCATATCACAGTGAAGCTATTTATAATTAAATTAAGAAAAGATTTGGTAATATCAGTATCAATTTTAATTATGAACTATGTACTTAAATGGTTTTGTTTTTATGGATTTATTATTATAAATTCATAATAAAAATTTTCATGAAAACAACTTTTTTGTTTTAGGGACATGAGCGTTTTTATATTTTAGTAATCTGATTTATAAATAATTAGATTATATAAAATAAAACATTTGCATTTGCAAATCTATAATTTTACCCTTTCAGGAGTTATAATGGGAGCCATTGCATCCAAGTCAGTCATGGGAAACTCGATACCTTTAGCTTTAAGTTCTTGGTATACTTGTACAACACCCTGTGTATGTGGTTGGCTTCGGAATGTATCTGCCCATGTCTGTATTAAGTTCAAAACTTTTTCTTGTACTGCTGTTGGAGGTTCATTTTTTGGTCCAATAAGTTTTACCAATTCCTGAATAAATTCTCTTGAACATGCTAAAGCATGAAAGCGTTTTCCACAATTTTTCACACATGTTTCAAGAACCTGCAGTTTAATTTTATATTAATGAAAAAATATTTAAAATAAAAATTTTAAATTAACCAAAATAATGTTATTTAATACAAAATATTAATTAAGAATTTAATATTTTGTTATAACTTACAGTAAGTGTGTACATAACAATAGCATAATTTTTTCCAGCTGCTTGATTTAACCTTTTCTTAATAGCTTTTATAGCATCCCTGGGACCATCTTCTGTATCATTGATTATATCACATATTTCCATATTAAGTGCCCAATTTTCACTGGGTAAATTAGCATCGGTAGCTTGTTCTAAAATATAAAATTATTGTTATATACATAATATGCTTTTCTATTTATGTTTTCACAAGATAATTATAATCTTACCTATTCTTTGGCCAACTGGCGTGGTAAATGGATTGGTAACGTTTACTCCGAAAAAAGACATATTTGTTGATTTAACTTTTATAGAGAATTTTTAAATCAGTCTATGCCACATAGACACAACAGAAACTCGATCAGCTGCACAGAATAGATTTGACTTCCTTTTTAACAAATAATTTATGAATAGAATTAAAGATCAACAAACTATAATAATAACAGTAAACAATGTAAATAGCTCCAAATAACCAATTTGCACTTGAAAAAAGATGACTTGCACACACAATGGCTCACTAAAATGCTTAGAATATAACAGATTTCTTAGCCCGTTTAACTTTTGATGGGAGTTTGCGTGATAACTATCGACGTTGTAATGACGAAATTATAATTACATTAGCGACGACAACAATAACTACCACCACAAGCTGTCTTCTCCTAAGCTTTTTTGTACAAGATGTGTTGAGTGTACAACGAATGCGTGGAGAGAAGTAAAGAGAGATAGAAAGATAGAGAGAGAGAGAGAGAGAGAGTGGAACGGTGCCACCCTTTATTTAACGCGCACTTGACACTTTGCGAGGTGAAAAACGAGCTCTTGGCGGCGAGCGTTTTAACTACGTCGCCGTGTTGTTCCCCCTATACGTTCTATCTTTTTGCGTTATCCGCGCGACTTCTCCTCCTCGTTCACTTCTGCGATGCGTTATGCGTGTCTGTCGGTGTGTAAGCGTCTAGAGGGGGGGATACAAGGCACATAAAAGATCTGTACAGGAGTCCAAAGTTACGCTTGTTATATATACGTATCTATATTACCGAGGCACACACAAGCACATGCAAATGCGTACTCCAGTGTTAGTAAGGTACGTGTACGACATACAGCTGATTTCGATCCGGGGCTCGGCAAAGTTTGCGGCCGCGCAAAGAAATACATATATATAACGAAACTAAAAGTGATATTGGAGAGGGAAAGGATTAAGGAAATTAAAATATGATTGTAGATCATATAGGAATCTAACTAATCTCATGATATCTCGTGCTCCAGTTATATCAACAAAGTTCTGCTTGAACTATCAATTGCGCGAGATTTGAATGACAATATAAATATTGACGCAACTTGCTGAACAAATTAATATATTAATGCATTAATTCGTCAAATAGTAACAAACTTACACTTTAAAATTTTTATTTTTCATTCTGTAATATTTAATTTTTAGTACTTTATTTGTAATCAATTAAATCGATCATAATAAATTCTTAGCCTTACAAAAATTTATTACATCGGTAAAGATTTTTTATATCAAATTCTGTTTTCGTTATAAAGTAATACTCAATATTTTGAAAATAAATTAATATGAATTTTTATCAACGAGAGCAGTTGCTTCTAGACAAATACTCACTTACCATGGCAACATGTAAACAAGTTACCGCTTCAACCGTGCTGTTTTATTGTTACACGCGTGTGCGCGATATATCGTGTGCGTATTGTCGCGTGCATTAACGGCGTGAACGAAAAAAAAAAAAAAAAAAAATGTTGCAATCGTACGAGCCGAAAAAACACACGGTTATCACGAAAGATTTGCTGCTCACCTTGGCGAACGAGCAACAATCGCGAAGACGTCGACGTCGCTACATCACCGCCCTCGACAAGATCGAGGAAATTCGTCTTGAATATTTAAGTGAGTGATATAGGGGTTGCGATAGTTTTATAATGCATTATTGACTTTTGTTTTGTTTTCATATATTTTATGTTTAATTATTTTTTATTGCCTTTATGAATTTTAATTTTGATGCTAATAAAAAATAAATAACACGAAAATTTATGTAATATAAAAATATTACTTACAATTTTTCAGATATTTTAAAAATAGACTGTTTGTGGCCTTTGACAAATTTAGTAAAATTGAAATTAAATAACAATGTCATTGAAAAAATTGAAAACTTAAATTGCCTAGTAAATTTATGCGAACTCGATCTTTCATTCAATCGTATTAAGAAAATAGAAAATTTAGAAGCACTTAAGAACATTCACATTTTATCATTTTACGATAACGAAATTGAAGTAGTGGAAGGAATCGATCATATGCAGAATCTTGCTATTCTTAGTCTTGGAAAAAACAACATTTTAGATCTTGATCACGTAAGTAATTACTCGACCGGATATGTAAAATGAATCGATTTATCGTGAATATGGAGATTGCAACATATTTTAAAAATGCAACATATTTTAAAAAATCGTATAGGTCTTATACTTTCGAAACCTTAGTGAATTACAAAGTATACAAATGACGGGGAATCCCTGTACAGAACGAAGTGGATACCTTATTTACTTGATAGCTTTCGTTCCACAATTGGTCTATTATGGATACAAAATGATAACGCAAAAAGAGCGAGCCGAAGCGAATGAGAAACACCGGTAAATTTTATTATCGAATAATGCTTGATATATTTTAAACATTTTATCGTCTTAAATATCGTATTTGTTTGATTTTTGTAATGCAGCCGTATATTAGCAAACTTAATAGAGGACGAAGAAAAGAAGAAAAAAAAACTTGAAGAAATAAAGAAAGCTGAAGAAAAAGTTGAACAATTATCGGCTTCCTACGTCGAATACCTCGACGACGATTGTTTATTTCAAAAAATGTTTAGAGATGACGAAGGTATATTTCATTGATAAATTATCTTCTATTACAATTATGCAGCTTTTTTAAAACGTTTAAAAAAAAAATATAGATGGCAAAAGATTAGCGGAACTTAGCGCGGATTGCAAAGCTGCTTACGAACAATATCGGATAAATTTTTCGGAGGTATGCTTTCAACTTTACGAGCTAGGGTTAAAAGAAGAAGTACGAAGACGAGAAGAGATAGAAGCCCTGAATAGTGTAATAGATGATCGACTTACCAATGCAACAAATAGAGCACGTACGTAAGTAAAAAAGTTTTTAAAAATTTCACAATTCCATAATAACGAAAATTTATACTCGTTAATAAATTAAAAAAAAAAAAAAAAAAAAAAAAAAAAAAAAAAAAAAACAGAATAATAGACAGTGTGCAAGGAAAGCGCACCGAGATAACAGTTCGAATAACGCAACTTTTGCGAGAAGCGGCTGTAGCCGCGGACGACGCTGACCTCGACGATGATACGATCGATGAAATCGATAAAATAGCGCGACAACTGTCGCGGGAATTTAACCAGTACGCATCGAACGTATGGACAAAATTGATGCGCGATGAAACGATCGTTCACGAACAAATTGAAGTAAATATTAATTTTTTTTATGCCCGTGATTTAAAATAGCATTGAAAGTGTGATAAAATTAAAGTTAATTACATATTAAATTTATAAATAATACATGCTTGTACATAATGTTTTCTTTCTTACGCGTAATTATAAAACAAATGGACCTGAATAAAATGAATTTGTAGGAAATGAGCGGCATGTTCGAAACGAACATTAACGATATGGTGAGTGGGTTTTTGGAAGCAGCCCAGGAATATTTTACGCAAATGCGCAATTTGCAAAACGAATATAATGAAACTATGACGCCTATAGTATTGAACTTCCTTAATAATGTCGAAGACGACGATAAGTCTCCGTTCTTGATGTCTCTTATGGAAGACAAAGACGCTGCAAATAACGCTTTGGCAGGCTCGCATTTTCTGCATTTACAGGTACTTATAGAATGCATCATTGTTTTATTATAAATTTAAAATAAATAGCGTTATTTCGGTCATTTTTCGTTCTTACAAAAATTTTTCATAAATCTTTAGGTCATAGACGATCGTCAAGATCAATTGTTAAAACGGCTAAAAGATTGGCAAACAATGTTTCTTCAAAATTTAGTTGAGTAAGTATTAATATAATTTTAATGTTTTGTTATTTCATAATAACAATTAGATTTAAAATGTAATTATTTTCAAATATAATAAATTCATCTTACAATTATTTTGGTTGAAATTATTCACTCTAGGTGAGTTAATTTATCTTTATTTTAGAGACGAGATTAAGAGGAATAGAAACCGAATACTAGAAATAACTCATTTTATTGAATTTCATCGTGAAAACGCAACGGTAGCGAAGTTATTAGGTCAACAGTCATATCAAATACAAGAAGATGAGGACGAGAAAGCAACAGCAGGTGAAGATGTAACTGTTTCAGTCGAAGACAAGGAGGAAAATTAAAAAAAAAAAAAAAAAAAAAAAAAAATCCCTTTTTACTGTATTGAATTTTGTAATTTATTAACAAAAAATAAAAATTTGTGCTTCTAGTACATGAAATCCAACAGTATTATAATTATTTATAATCAATGAAAAAATATGAATATTCAAAACAATTAATTTTAATATTTTTTTTTAAACATTGAATAATTCTAGATTTTAGATAAGACACAAATTTTCGCGTTTTTATATTAAATTTTTATATTTTTAAACAAGTATTAAAAAATATACATATTTATAATAAGAAAAATTGATATACAGTATAATATTTAACATATTTTTTATGCAATCTTAAATATTATAAGAATGTAATATAAACTTTAACGTTTTATCAAGCACGCGTATAAATTTGTATAAAAATATGAAGAAGTTATTAAGTCTTTTTTTATTTATTTCGATTTAGCTCTGAGAGCTTGAATATATTTGTCAAGGCCTTCTTGAACTTGAGGTAATTGTATATAATTAAGGAATATAGTTGTATCCCATTCACGGTTTCCTTCCAACCACGCAATCGTCTCTTTTCTTAAGCTCAACTTTGTAGCTTCCCTTGCCTCACCTAAAAGATAATATTTATTATAATGTAAACTATAACATTGGTAAATTAAATTATATGTTTTTAAAATTAATAATAATAAAAAAAAAAAAAAAAAAAAAATACATAAATTATATTATATATAGGTTTGATGATTTTTTAATTAAAACTTACCAGATGATTTTGCAAAATCACTTATATATTTTTCACACTTGGTGATTGCTTCTTTTTTATCAGAAACTACTTCATCTATTAATCCAATTTTTAAAGCTTCTTGTGGTTTGAAAAGGCTTCCTCTGCAAATTTAAAGAAACAGGTTACTATTGATCCGTACTTGTCAATTAGATTCAATAAAATTTTATTTAAACAAAGAAAATAACTATATTTACACAATTTTTTAACAATATTTTATAAACTCAGTCTCAATTAAAAAATTGATATTTTATACCTCAAATAAATTTAGAAATATAATACCTTAACAAAGCAAGTTCAGCTTGTCGATAACCAATAGCTGCTATCATAGAATCTTGAAACCATTTTGGAGCAACAATACCTAATTTTGTTTCATTTAGTCCTATTGTATGTTCACCTTGTACCATTATTCTGTATTCACAAGACAGGGCAAGTAAACAACCTCCTGCTGGACTTGAACCCTAAATTATTTTGTTTCATTATTTTTATTTAATATATTTTAACATAATTTTGAAAATGTAATAAAATATAAAGAAGTAAACATTTTATTGCAATTTCTTCACTAATAATAGTCAAAATATTTTAAAAATAAATGTTACATTGATAGCTGCTGCTGTTGGAATTCCTAGACCATATAAGGTCAACCAAAGATCTTGAAGAGAATGCCAAAAGTTGTTAGCCCGTTTTAAATCTGGTTTATACATTTCCATGATATCTAAACCAGCTGAGAAAACTGTAGGTAGTGATGAAGTAAGAATAACTCCTTTACTATTAGTATCAATAGCATTTTCTAAAGCCTTTCTTAATTCACTTATTAGTTCTAAATTCAAACTGTTGACTGGCTTTCGTGCCATGGACACTGTTGAAATTCCTACATAAATAATATATTGTGAATATGAATTTAAATAAAAAAAAATTGGAAAAGATAAAAAAAGATAAAATTAATCAGATGATAAAAATAGACGTTCATAAATTACTTAATAATATATTGCAATTTGTTATAAAAATATTTTTTTTCATTTATCAAATGTTATAATTTATTTATTTTTATTTCTTTTTTTAATTTTCTAAAGAATTTTAAGTGTATTGTAAAATATGCAATTATCAAGATAAGAGCTTGAAAATTTACGCAATGAACGCAGCCACTCAGATAAATCGAAATACGTAAACAATCTTTCAATCAATGATTTATTTTAAATTTTAATTAATTGTTCTACAAAATACTATTTTGTAATAAAATATATTAAATTAAGGTTTTAATTTTCTATAATTTATATGGTGTTCATCTGCGTACCATTATTTTCATTTTGCGAAACTTCAACAAAATGACCTTTGAACGGTTCTGTAGACGCATTTCTTGTAAAAAAAATAGATCTTGAATTAGTGGTGAGTAGAGCACAAGCTCGCCTCATTGATGATAAGTTTGCCATTCGAATCAGTGACCTAAAAATTATTTTTCATTATGTATTTACAATGCTAAAATTTTAAGTATGTACATAAGTTATTTAATGCTAATTGCATACGGCACATACATACCTTTCTGTAGGTGAAAGAGTGATATCTGTTTGAGGTTATAATAACGTATGAGGTAAATGGTAATAAAGCTAAAGTACAGCCAGAGACCGGGAAAAAAGTTAGGCAATTATTATTATTATTATAGTTTTTTTTTTATTGGCATTTCAATAAAGATTACATAGCCATGACGCAGAGACAAGGGGCGCTGTACTCAAGCGCGAAATGCAGTTTAAATTCGATAATTAACTTGCATCTATATTTAAATATTTCAGTATAAAATTAGTAAACAATAATAAATTGAGCATAATAATAATATTACATCATAGATTTTAAATCGTAGATTCAGATGCTAAGATTAATATTATCAATAAAGCTTGCTATGATAAGAATAACATTTTTGTTCATTTTAGATAAAAAGTGGATGACAGAAAAGAGCCCATACAATTGAATTTTTCGTATTTTCTTAAACATAATCTTGATCACTTTGTACTATGCGGCATTTATATAAACTATTATTTAAAGATGTATGGTTACTTCGAATGAGATTGATGGATACTATAGACTTTCTTGTCAGGTAAAATCGGTGAATGGTATTTCAATATTTATTATTATTATTATTATAGTTTTCTTTTTATTGGCATTTCAATAAAAATATCGATAAAAAAAAATATCGATTTTTTAAACTTAAAATCAAAAAAAAAAATGTGGCTATCATAATAAAACCTTTTACCCTAGCAAAAAATAATTTTAAAGAGAAAAAAATAATTTTTTTTTAGTTTCGAATTGCAAAAGACTTTGTTACAAATAAAAAAAACGAACCCTAAGCTCTACACTAAATAACCCTGGGGACGAAAGTCTTATATTGCAAATGCATTGTTGTAAATAAATTAATCAAACCGTTAGCTCGACACCTATTGTAATAACCCTGGGAACGAAAGTTTTAAACTTTAAACCCTTTGTTATAAATAAATTAATAAAGCCATAAGGTTCTACACCTAAAAACCCTGGGGAGAAAAGTTTCAAATAACAAAAGATTTTCTTCCCAGGATTTTTAAGTGTAGAGCTTATGGCTTGATTAATTTTTTTATAACGAAGCGTTTGCAATTTCAAATTTTCGTTCCCACGGTTCTTAGATGAAGAGCTTACGTTCTTGCAATTTGAAATTATTCTCCCCAGGGTTATTAGGTGTAGAGCTTTTGGTTATCTTTTATAATTAATAATAAAGTCTTTTATAATTTGAAACTTATCTCTTTAAGGTTTTTAGGGGTAGAGCTTACGGTATGATTAATTTATTTATAACAAAGCTTTTTCAACTTAAAACTTTCATCTTCAATGTTATCAGCTGTAGAACTTTTGGCTTTATTAATTTCTTTGTAACAAAGCGTTTGCATTTTCAAATTTTCATCCCCATGATTATTTCGTATAGTGCTTATGGTTTGCATTTTTTATTAATAACAAAATCTTTTGCAATTTGCAAGTTTTTTCTCCAGGATTTGTAGATATAGAGCTTATGGTATGTTTAATTTATTTATAACAAAGCATTTGCAATATAAAACTTTCGTTCCCAGGAGTATTTCGTGTAGAGTTGTGTAACGGTTTGTTTGTTTTATTTTTAATAAAGACTTTTGCAATAAAAATCTTTTGTCCTTGGCATTATATGGTGTACAGCTTATTGTTTGGTTTGTTTATTTAGAACAAAAATTTTTGCTATTTGAAAATTTTCTCCTCAGGGTTTTTCGATGTAACGCTTATACTTTGATTTTCTGTTTATAAAAAATAATTTTTTTTCTTTGATATTTTTTTTCCCTAGGGTAAAAGGCTTTATTTTGAGCCACATTTTTTTTGGTTTTAAGTTTAAAAAATCAATATTTTTATTTTACTCGAATGTTACTCTGTAATCCTTATAAAACGTATAATCGGGCTTTCGAACATCTGCCCGGCTGCTCAAAAGTTCTGAGCTTTTTTTTGAATCGACGTAGGTTTTTTTCTTTTATCGCTAAAGCTACTCTTTAAATTTAATTAAGGCGAAATTTTGTTTTTTAATTTGCAATTAAAATATGGTATTATAATTAACAATAATTAAAAAAAAAATAATTTTAAATAATTTTGTAAATAATAAAATGACCATTTAAAAAGTAAAAAATTTTAAAGATAAAATCCATTAAAAGGTAAAAAATAAAACTTAAATTTATAAAATTGAATAAATACAAATTAAATTTAAATTTAAAATTGATATAAAGAAAACTTTGGCATAAAAAACTATTCTTTAAAAAAAAATTTATTATTTTTAAATTATTCTTTTACCCTTCAATGCGTCGGAAGACCGCTAAATAAACAAAATAAGCAATTAAAATTTAGTAAATTAAAACGGAAAGAAAAAACAAAATAGGTACTTTAAATTAACGTAAAAAAATATAAGTTAATGCAACAACAATTACGTATATTGTGTATACATATGTGATAATTGCAAAAGATAGTAAAATTCCATTTAAATGCAATTTTTGGATTAAAATATCATTTAGTGGATTTCGTCTTGAATTTTTTCTACTCTGTTTTGAATTCAACTCCTAATTTTAACTCCTTATCTTGTTTATTTAGTGGTCCTCTAACGTATTTACAGGTTAAATAATTATTAAAAAATAATAATAACTTATTATTTATATGATATGGTTATACGTCATATTATGTATCGGGTATTATTTTTTATATAAATTTTAAATTTAAGTTTCGTTTATTCTATCAATTTTTATTTATTCAATATAAAATTTGAAATTTTATTTTTTACAATTATAAGTTTTGTTATAATATTTCTTGCAAATATAAATTTTATTTAAGTTACAAATGTAAGATTTCATGCTATTAATTTCGATTTTGTAACAAATAAATTTCATTTTCCCTGGCTCTTCAAAACCGCTTTACGGAGATTGCGCACATTATCGTGCGTATCTTCTCTCTCTGTCTAACATGCGTTTACTTCAGCTGATAGACTACTAGGCGGCAGCACCTTCTGGCGCGCAGAATTGCCTCACTTTTTTCCGGGTCTCTGGCAATCTCCCTATTCATTTCTGTATATATATATATGCTTATACTTGTCGGAATGAAGTTTCTACAAGATTTTTTTGGTGGAGCGCAAATAAATGTTTGCAATGAAATTTAAATTTTTCAAAATTTGCGAAAAGCAATATAAATATATTTTTTAACTTAGCTGTAGTAAATAAAATAAAATAAATCATATAATCCAGTGACAAGTAAAAATATTTTGATAAATTAAGTATAATTTTATTCAAAACCATAAAAAATTATTGATATACTTTAGAAGCAAAACATTAAAATTAGTAATTTAAACAAATAAATGTATACCACTGTGCAAATATTATTCTTTAGTTTCATTAAATTAAAAAATTTTGCACGTGCAATTCTTGATTGTTATAAGAAATAAATAAATAAATAATTTTTTTAATATAATATTTTAAATAACATAATTACTATTTGGACTTTTTACGTTAAAAATTTCAATTAATAACATCAATTTGGTGCATTTTTAAACGTATCAAAACTGAAGATAATAAATAAAGAAATAATTATGAAATTTTTGAAGGCGCTCAATATCTGCATCAAAATTTTTAAATTTTACATATTATCTTGAGAAATTAAACCGATACTATCAAAACTTAACATTATATCCTCACAATTTTAATAAACATAATTCTTTCTTTTAATTTATCTTAACCTGCGTTAAATTTTCAGAACGATTATAATAAAAAAAAAAAAAAAAAAAAAAAAAAAGAAAAAATGCAAACCGCACACATCAACTATTAAACGGCACAGCTCTTTTTCCTTTTTTAGAATGCTCGAGCGATGTATATATAGGCAAGTAAGTCGTCGTTGTCGACGCAGTGACATGTGCTGCGCACCGCATCGGGCGCGCGCTTCGTCGAACGCAACCCTTCCGCAGTATAGGTGCGCTCGCGGCGATGTAAACACGCGCACGACTTAATCCAATCAATCCTCTTTGTTTATTCTGTAAAGGTTTTTTTTTTTTTTTTTTCTTTTCATTCGTAAAATTCGATGCTTTAGCTCTACTCCGGGCTACTTGAACGAAGAAATGGTGCGCCGGTGTTGCATAGTGACGTGCAGAAACGGCCGATCGGATTGCGACGAGCGGGTTTCCTTTTTCAAAGTGCCGAGTGAGCAAAGCTTGTTCGAACGTTGGGTAAAGGCTGTAGGACCGACGGGTAGCCAGTTGTACAAAAGCAGCGCGATTTGCGAGCGACACTTCCGCAACGAGGAGATACGTCGCGAAGCCGTGCTCAAGGATTCCTCCGGCAATGTCATATTTCAGGTGAATTTTATTGTCCCCCTTTTTTTTTTTTTTTTTTTTTATCTTTTAATGCTTTTCGCACAATCGCGATTTTTTCTAGGCTTGATCACCGACGAAGAATTCTCGAGAAAGAAGGTTTCGGTTAGTTGGGAAAGTGTTTTGGAGTGAGTGCCTATTTAGGAAGCATGTGGGAGCTTGCGTTAAAAATAGATTAAGTTTTGTACGATAATGTTTTTGTTTTGAAGAGAATGTTAAGTAATTTTACAGAATTTTTTTATTATAAAATAAAAGCAAGAATAGTTGAACGGAATTGAGAATAAGAATCAATAGTATGGATTAGATTTAAATAATTTTTATTGAGAGTTATTAAAAATAATTTAAGAACTCAGTAATTTCTGTTTAAACAAAGAATTTCATAACTTTCTTTGAACGTGAATTGATTAGTCGTATGAAATTTCGTATTTATTTTCGTAAATTATAAGTAGTGAATAAAATATATCTATGATAATATAAGATTATAATTTTGAACTTTTAACAGAAATACCACAAAAAAGTATTCTATATTGTAATGTAAAGCTAAGTTCTATATTATATGTTTTAAAATTTTATTAAAGTTGGATTTCTTCGCATTCCAATACAAAGCATTACTTTTCAATTAGAACAGCAAATAGTACTAACAAAATAGGATAATAAAAAACTCACCCTATCGCAAAAGTTTCAAATCGGTATTAAGAGATCGTATTTTTACATTTTCTTATCAACTGTCTATATATCGTTAAAATTCTTTCTGTTTCCGTTTTAACAAAATAAAAAATAAAAATAAAATAAAAAAGAAAAAAAAAAAAAAAAACAGAAACAGAAACACCGAGCCAATAGCTTTGCTTAATATTACGATTTCCCCCCCCCCCCCCCCCCCTTTGTAATGTATTTATGATGTAAGCTTTTTTTAACCGACTCAAAGTTTCGTTCGCACGCGTTTTTTCCCGCGAGCGCTTACGCGACCAAACAATATCGTCAAAGCAATTACATCAATATTCGCTGTTAATACAGCGTGACGCCTACGCAACTAATGCCCGGCTTTTTAATTTAACGCTATTATGAGTTTTATAAAAGATGTACACTGCGACGAAAGCTTTTCGAACAAATGGTATTGAGTAAAGGTTTAACCGATTGTCAGGAATTTTTAAAATTTTAATATTTATTTATTCATTTATTTTGAAACTAATTGCACGGAATAAAAAGATTTTTAAAATAAGGATTAACGAATTTTAAGTTTTAAAAAATGTTAGCATATACAAATGATTGAAACTTTATAAAAATTCAATAATAACAAATTTAAAATGAGATCAAATTTAGTCGCGTAATCGAAATAATTAAAATTTTACCAGTAAAAAAATATGTTATCTTTTTCCAACATTACCGACAAGTATAACCAGTAAAAACTTTCCGCTTATCCCTCCTCGATTACCCCACCAAATTTCCTAGAGCATATCTCTCTCGCCTTCTTCGGACTCCTACGCATGCGATGCGCTTTAAAATATACGCGCTGCCGCCGTTGCTTCTTTCTCCCTCTTATTCGCTTATTTCTTCTCTTTTTCTCGCTCGCGCTTTTATTTATAGAGCAACTTTGAAGTATTTTCGAAATTTCTTAACGTTATCAGAACATCTAACGTAACTGAAATTCAAAGGATCCTTTTGTTTATTGTTCATAAAAATATTTGATGTATTGTTATATTTTGTTACATAAATAATTTAAAGATAATTCTTTCTTATATTTAAATAGTCCACGTTTTCATTTATACACTTTTAAATAAAAAACATTACATTTTTTAATTTCTTAATTGTTTAAGAATATATAATTAATTATATACTGATAAAATTATAGTATTAAATACCTACAAGTTTAGTTTTTAATTCATTATATTTTTACACTTTGATTTGTTAGATGATTGAATTTTTTTTTTTTTTTTTTTAAAGTGAATCGATTTTAAATACTGTTATTAAATTTTACAATATTGTCTTTTAATAAATTTTCAGAGGCCATTGACAAAGTTTTCCCTTTTGAAAGATGCGGTGCCATCAATATTTAAAGAAGATATAGACAGTCAAACAGCATTAAAGAAAAGAAGAAAACGGAGAACGGCCATATCAGAGGATCCAGAAAATGTTAATAATACCGGTATATTTTTATTGAAATATTGTTATTAATTTATTATTCCTTTATCAACATTTAATTATATTCGTTATAATTATTTATTGGAAACGTTCAAGGCAATTTTACTATTAACAATGATGGAAGTCTCAATCTAAATTATAGCAACATTCTGGTAGCTTTTAACGACAATTTGAATAATTTAGTGCACTTTAGTCTTGCGCCAAATAATCTACAATCAGGAATCATAACATTAGATGCCAAAGACGAAGAAAAGAATAACGAGAATAATTTACAAAATAATGCATTCAATATTACAAGTAATAAAGTTGCAATAAAATTTTTATTCGATGTTTCTTAGAAGTGATCGATCATCAACATTAATTTTATTTTTAAATTTTCATAGATTTTTACCTTAATGGACAAGAAAATGGCAATATTATCAATAATATTAATTATGCTGGTCATTTAAGAAATGATCAAGATAAATTTATGAATAACATAGCAGTACCAGATGAAGCAAAATCAATAATATCGATATATGTTAAGCCTCAAAGTGAAATGGATAAAAATAATGTTAATAATAATATTGAAAAGGCTAACACCAACGAGACATTAATTTCATTAGGTAAAAATAAATAATTATCTTCCTTTGTATAAGATTGGCAAGAAAGTTATGAGCTTTTTCTGTTGCTCCAATTGAATTGAACATTATAGTCGAGTAGTGAGTTTGAACTTGGTCCATAATGCAATGGAAACTTCAAAAAATTTGTGTTTTGTCTCTGGATCATATAAAGTTGAAGTACTTACGGTAAAAATTTATCGTTTGAAAAATTCAAGTTAGTAGGTCATAAATCGTTATTGACTACGAAGAATATCGGGGATAAGTTAAGCGTTAGTGACGTAACAATGGGAAACCATTTGAACAAGCTTGGCTTTATTTATATAAATATAAAAAAATTAATGTCCTCACAAAAAAAAAAAAAAAATTTGACATAACTTTCTTACCGATCCAAAACATAATACATAATACAATATTTATTAGTTATAATATGTCAATATCAAGCGGTACTGAAAAATTTTTATAAAATAACTTGTTCGAATTTCTTTTGATATTCAGATACTTCAGACGTCGCTAAAGATCAAGCGGCTCAAAAAATTTCAAATCAATTTAATGATTTTCATGCGATCAATTTAGAAGCACCAAAAGAAGTAACGATTATAGTACCAGACGAAGAAATAATTATTTTAAATCAAAACAATTGTTATAATAATAATACGAACAACAATGTTCAAAAACATAGCACAAGCAAACCGAAAAGTGCGCAACCGAAAGTGAAAACAATACAATATCCGTTGCCAGAGTCGGACATTCAAATGAATATACGAGCCTTTGATCTCATTTTTCACAATAGCCACAAGATTAAATTACCAAATCCTATGTGGGGTTATCATAAGAATGGTATAGATAAGGATATTATAATTTTTTCAAAAGCAATGTGGTTTAAATCAGATGTATTAATACCACCAATTTATCAAAAACAGGTACAAATATTTAAAAAAATTCTAATAAAGCTATTTATTATATATTTATAGTTCAAAATTTTCTTTTCTTTTCTTTTTTTTTTTTTTTTTAATTTGTATTAATTTTTCAAGAAAGTTAAATTTTACTTACTTCTTAGCAGGATAATATTTTCTTAATCGAACAGCTAAAAATGAAAATATAAAATCCATTGTACTATTTAGACGATATTTTAATGTCTATTTTTATCTAGGTGATATTTCATGAAAGCGATAACGTGAAAATATACATCAATAACAAATTCTCTCCGCTAGAAGTACGTCGTCCAAAAGACATTGAAGAGATGGAAGTGATATTGAATAGCGTAGACGAGATAGTGGTATGCTCAGGTGGACCAAATATCGGTGAATGCGACACAGCACATTGTGCTCAGAAGGATTATGCAGTTAGTAGGTGGCGACATAAACTTTGTCCTATCATAATCGAAGCCGGCGAAACTATCTGTAAATTTTGCAGTACTATTAATCAGGTAATGAGGTACCCTAAAAAAAAGAGGCTGGCATTCGGCAGACGCGCTGTGCAAGAAGATAGCTGATATAAAATTGGTTGAGCTCTGAAAATGTGATATATTTTGAAGGTATAAAATATTTTGTAAAATATTTTAAATTAAATTTCAAAATAAATCGTAATTAATATTTAAATAGTAATTTATTTTAAATACTTTTTATCTTCAGATATTCATGAACACAGGTTGAAGCTGTTGACTGAATGAATATGCGTTGGCTTCTACTGTGAATCAATTATAAAAGTACAAAAATAAGCTGCAAGGTCTGGAAAATTACCTTTAAGTTATAAAATTCATATAATCAAATAGTTATTTTAATGATTTAATAAACTGAGTATTTTTATTTATTATTTTTTACTGTATCATAAAATAAAATCACTTTTTGATTTTTAATTTTATATATAATCAATTTTTTAATGAAGATCTTACAAGGAGATAAACGGGATATGAAGAAGAAAATATCTTATTAATTCTTTTTTTCATTTTTAATAGATGTAATTTAGTTTAGAAATTTTTAATATTTGTATACTCTATAAATTATTTATCAAATATATTTGCTTAAAATAAAAATATTTTGTATCTGTATATTATATTTCAAAATTATTTTTTCAAACATTAAGATGATTAAAAAATTTTTTTTTTAATTTGTGATTTGAATTTCATATGAATTTTAAAATTTTATTAAATATGTTGAAATATATTACATAAAAAACATACATAAGATGAATGACATAGTAGCTTTCAAATGTATTTATTAATTCTGCTGCTGTTAACGTGTTTTATAAATAAAAAGCATATTAAATGAAATGAAAGCATCTATAATTGTATAATTATGTTTACAGATATATACATTTTTATTATAATTTTCTTTAAACTAATGATTTATTTTAACTCAAGTTAACTATTAAATTATTTTACCTATAATTAAGAGAAAATAATGCAACAAAATTTAATATAAATAAAATAATTTATAAATTACATAAGAATTAAAGTATAAATGAAAAACAATACCATTAATTTATAAATATCATTTTAAACTTAAATTTTCTGTCGTTTTCTAATTTAAAATAATAGCATATATGTTAAATAAACTTTTTTTGAAACTATTTAAACCTAATTATAAAATTTTTAATAACTATAATCATTATTTTACAACGCTTAATATGAGAATATATTTAAATATTAAACATTTATTAAAATATGGAATCTTGTATTGTTTAAGATCATTTAACAAACTAAAAAATAAACTATATAGTTTGTTAAATTTTAAATTATGATTAATTATAAAACCTTTGTTTATAATAACCAGGTGATTTTTCAAAATTATTTAGTGAATTATTTGGAAATGTCATATTTTCAAAATTATCATTAAAATTATTTGATGTCATGTCGTTCTGAAAATTATCATTATTGTGATAAAGGTAAGTATTTTTTGGATGAGTGTGAAACTGTCGAAATCCACGTTTTTGCACGCGTGCATATGGTGATTTATGATAGTTAAAGCTTTGTTTTTTTTTTAACGAATTGTTATTAAAGTTGCTATCATGATTATAATTATTCAAAAAAGAATTAACTTCCAAATCATTAAAATTCCATCTATCTTTTTGGCAATTACAATCATAATTATTAGAATCTTGATTAATTTTGAACGAATCCATACTTTTAAAACGTTTAAACTTTTGAGTATTTAATAACGAATTATTTTCAACATTAAAGTTTTGATTAGATGTTGATGAATCACTATGGACATTATTTAGTAAATTATTATTAAAATGTTTAGAGACTTTACCATTTTTAGATAAATTGTTATTTACCAACAAATCAGAATTAAAATTTGCGACATCAGTATCATTAGCAGGTAGAATATTTTTAAAATTTTTAACGTCCTGGTTGTCTTTTGGAAGCTCATTATTACGATTTTCAATATTTTGATTGTACATCGATTCGTCATTAAAATGGATTGTATTTAAATTATGTTTTAGCGAAAAATTGTTAAAATTCTGAGAGTCTGAATTATTAGCAGGCAGATCATTTTTAAAATTATTTAAATTATGGCTACTTTTTAACAAATCATTGTTAGAGCTGCTAATGTTTTGATTGCTAATTAAATCATCGTTAAAATACTTGAAATTTTGGATATCCGTCGATAAAACGTTAGAATTTTCAGTATTTTGTATATTGATTGATGTATTATATTCTGATTCCCCTAGGTATTTATTATTTATTAATTTATTATAATCGTTGAAGCTTTTTGTGTTTAATAATTTTTGATATTTCAATAAGTTTTGTAGAATAAGCGTTGAAGAAGATACTAAAGTATTTTGCGCGGAGACTGATGGGGAAGTTGATACTTGCATCTCATCTGATGCTGGTTTTGACGAATCTGGGAACATCAATTGCGGACGATTATTCGTAATGACGGATAGAGACTCTAATCTTGGATCCCTTGAAAGTGTCACTACAAAAAGTTTATAGAGGTTTTAGTTTTTTTCTATTTAAATAAAAAAGTAAACAAAAAAACAAGAAATAAATTGAGTATAATATTACACGCGGAATATTATAAATACAATGCAGAATAAAATAATATCACATATTATTATTCTAAAATTAAAATTTATACTTTCTTATAAAAAAAAAAAAAAAACTTTTGTTAAGATTCTTAAAATTGAATTGAAAATTAAATGAGAGAAAAACTGACTCACAATTATGATTTGTTACATAATCTGAAGATTGACATTGAATACTTTTTTCAATTACTTGATTAGTTTGTGTTACATTTGATGAAGTTTCTAATTTTTCATTTTTTACTGGAGAATATAAATCCAGAACTTGATGACAAATATCTGAATGTTATTAATGATTCGTGTTATTTTATAAATAAATATTAATTTACTTCTTAAATATTTATTACTGATTTTACCTTCTAAAATATCCATTGAAAGATCTTCTACAAATAGATCCCACCACATTAAATGATAATTTTTCCGACCACCCCAGCTGATTACTTTAAATTTACTCAACTTTCCTGCTAAGTACATAAGAGCTATAGCAATAATCTCAGGTTCCCATTGAATTGATAAAGTAGTACATAAACTAAAAATTAAAATAAATAAAGCTTTTTCTGCACCATAAAAATTAATGAATATCTATGAAAATGTATCAGCATAAATTAAATAATAATGAATTTAAGTCGTTGATGAATTATGCAGATATATTATTAAATTAGTAACATTTCAAATTTCAATTAAATACAAATACCTATCATTGACAAAAGTCCAAGCCATTTGAACCATTTTATGAAGTTTATTTTTATCACCTACAAAAATTTATAAAACCATTATTTTAAATACTAAATTAATTATAATAAATTATCACTTACCTTTAAGGCATTTTGCATATTTTATTAGATAAGAATAAGGATGTTGTACTTTCAAATCAAATTTCATAGTTTGTAATAAAATACTTTCTAATGTCATTACTTCTTCTTTTGCATCAATTCCAAAAGCTAAAAAGTTTTCTTCAGAAAGTAATTTTTTAGCAACTTTTATAATATCTTTACATTTTTTAGGTGTTTCTTCTACTTTCCCAGCAAGGAATATACAGCAACAAGCTGTAACCTATAGTATTTTAAAATAAAAATTTATTTCATAAATATTCTGAATACATATATAAAATTTCATTCAAGTAAATAAAGAAATTTTTTGAAAACTAAAGAAAGACGTGAACTTATATTTAAAAATTAATATTTCAAATTATAGTGTATACAATTAAAAAGTGATAAATATTATATATACTCACAAATCTGTTAAATGTTTTAAAAGAATGGAACATATAAAAACGATGAAAAAATACTACACCAGTAGCCGAAGTACTATAGCCAAGATCCATTTCTGCACCTATATCTATAATAAGTTGAGCACCTTCTTTTCGATACTTATATTCAGTATCATAATCAAATCCATCTTGAATTGAAGGAGTTTCATGAAGTGCTTTTTTATCATAATACCAGCAAGGCATGGTAGTAAATCTAAAATTACAAAAATTTTTTCAATTACCGATTATTATTAATTTAGACAATGGATTTATGACATAATCTTTTAAATTAAAATTTACTCATTTGAAACTAATAATATAAGCTTTACGTAATTAATAATGAAATATTAATTTTAGTGAATATTGATAAAAAATATGTAAACATCAAAATAGTATAAATAGTTAAATACAATTTTCAAAAAGTAAAAATCTTTTTTAAATATAATTATAATTATCACATTAAAATATTTAATTTAAAATAAAATAATAAAATTATGTAAAATGTATAATAAAAGTTTTATTATCTAAATTTTTTTTACTAAATTTAAAAGCATCAACAAATTTCTTATTCATAAAAACAATTGTTTGTTGAAAAATTAATAATAATCACCACATGCAAAAATAACAAGTTAACAGTATAAAAAAAATAACCTTCATATCGATTTCTACAAATAGTTATGAAAGATAGAAATCGTTTGATAAAATAAATTCTTTGATAAAATAAATAGGTAATTATTCAAGTACTATTAAATGAAAATAATTTTTGGAATATATTTAAATAATATATTGATATACTATTGTTTACAATACTCACTGTCGTTTACGAAAACATTTATAAATATTTTATTACCTGTATTCAAAAATATTTTCATTCAAAAAATGTTTACATTCAAATACTATTTATTATTACATTTCAAAATATTTTAAACAAAAAAAATAATTTTTAACACATTTTTTTAAATTATATCAAATTACAAAAGTAAAGGAAAGTAAAAAAAAATACGAAAATCGATAATATTTTAACAATTTTAAACTTATATAATTATTTTTTTTATAATCATTTGCAACGTATCATAAATTAATTTTAATTGTAAGTTACATAAAGTAAACTGACCTCAACAATGAATTTACACAAATAATTGCATACTCTCTGATAAAATTGCGGCGCCAGCGTTTGTTATGATTCCCCGAATTCTCGGTAATTTCGAACTTGAGATTCGAAAACAAAGAACTGTGTAACTGCTTCACTAGCCATAAAATATTTTGCGCGCATCTTTTAAATTATTTCTATTGAAGCTATACTTGAATTGGATACTCAGTTGTAGTACATTTTTTTTTATTTTTAGTGGACTAATTTAGAATTGTAAATTGATAAGGCGTACATTGATAAAAAAATTATAAATTTTTTATAATTTCTTTATTAAAACAATTTTTAAAGTTTTTTTAGAAAAATTTTAAATCTAATATTTTAATAATTTTAATAGTTGATTTGTTTTTACTAAGATAAGTAAATCAAATTTGCGATTTCGTAGTATTTTAAGGTAATCTCGTGATACGCAGTCAAATGTATTTTAATTAAAATTCCATTTAAACAAATTAAATTCTGGATAGATTTTTTCGAATTATTGCTAAATAGCGGGACTAACATAGAAAATTATTTGAATAGCACTTTAGTGGACAATTCGCTGTAACAGTTTACAATGCAATGAAATTAAAATTTTTCTCAAATCGACTTATTTAAATTATGTTGTAGATCTTAACAAAGTAAGTATAAAATTTAACCAATAATCCTGAACGATAGTTCATTTACAGACAATTTCAGTTTCTCGAATTTATATTTAACAATATTTTATGATAAGTTAACCCTTTGCACTCGAGGCCGTTTCCGCGTGGCTAATCAGCAACATCAGGCAGTGCTTAGGAACGAACTTCAAAGGACAAGATCACATAAACATAAACAAGATATCACCAGATGAAAAAACATAAATAACATAGTTATCATCGTGCATCCAATTTTCGCACCAAACAAAGTGGTGAGCGACAGTCACCTCCCGACTGCAAAGGATTAAAAAAGTATAAGAATGTCCGTGAAAAATATTTTTTATTGATATTAATTTCATATGATGAATTATTCAATAATGATTTAAGTAATAAATTTCATTTAGATATCATTAAATTGGTAACAATGGTTATATATGATTTATATGATCATAAGATCAATAAACGCTTCCAAAAATTGAATCGTCGTATAAAATATTATTCTTAAAATATTAGAGAATAACGAAATATCGGTTTGGTGTATTAAAGATAATCGGACTCTTATTAACCAGACATGGAATTATCATAATATTTAAAGACAGTATCATCATTTAAAATAATGAAATGAAGAATATGCAAAAGAGTTGAGGCTATGTTAAAAAACTTCAACTTGATTTAAAAAGGCGTATCTAACGATACCCCTTAAAAAAAATTTTCATCCCATCTTTACATATGTGGAAGGTTGCCTCAACTAATATTTAAAAAATATTTATACTTGTTCCTGAAACAGAGATCTCTATTTAAAGTTTTAATACATGAAATTTCATGAAAATCGGTTAAAAATCGTGGATTTTAGAAGTCGTAACGGATCTGTCGTGACGAATAGGACGAAATTACATGGGTTCTTTGTTTAATGGAACTCGTTCATGGTAAATTTCAATAATGGAACCCTCATAGAGGAACAGGTTTTCAATATTAAAATTCAATAAATAAGTATTTTTAGTGACTTTCAATCATATTATTAACGGTTAACATAGCAAACAAAATGAATAATATAATGTTTCGATTATATAAACTACATTCTTTAATTCTTCCGTTCAATGTTAAAATCTGAAAAGAATAGT
Organism: Chalcis sispes; assembly: GCA_949987625.1. NCBI lineage: Eukaryota > Metazoa > Arthropoda > Insecta > Hymenoptera > Chalcididae > Chalcis > Chalcis sispes. The sequence goes on along the minus strand of OX465094.1, from coordinate 3,598,756 downwards.
TTTCACTGTTAATTAATTTACACCGATAATAAATATACATACTTATATTTATAACTCTAAAATACTGTAAAAGAAAAATGTCAGTATAATAAATTATAATTTTTTACCTAAATAAGGTGAAAATCCATATTTTTTGCAATTTAAAATTTTTTAACGGCGTTTCATCTTCTTTTGGTTTGTTCTTGTACATAAATGTTCTTGTAAACAATATGAAGGTATATAATAATCGGTATAAGCGATACGTCAAAATAAAACTCATCGTCGTTATTATAATAATTATGAAATCAGCATTTATGAATACTTTTAATGTAAGTTGAAAAGTACGAGTGGGTTCATGCAAAAGTATGTATTTGCTTATTGAAAAATTCATATGAATGGCTTTATGCAAATGCAAAGGTTTTATATAGTACGTTGAAGAATTTTGACGATTCGTCATTAAAAATGTCTTTTTCAACGATTCAAAGTACAAATTGGTATTTGGAATTTTCAATGTTAGTTGCGAGAATATAGTAGCTACAAAATAAAACTTATTTTTATTTATTAATGTGTATTTGATTCTAAAATTTGTATACTTACACCAATATTTGTTCAATATACGAACTGCATAATGAATATCTTGATAATTTTTTTTATAGTAGACTATAGATTGGAATCTTATCGCGGATTCGAATGTTATAAAACCCAATTTTTTAATTACTCCTGGAAGAACGATGTAATCGTTCATACAATAAGAAAATTCTCGTATGAAATTTATCATAAGTGTCATCAAGTATTCGTAAATAAATAGCTTGAAAAAATAATTCTTCAATTTAATTATTAATTTTGATAAAAATTTGATTATAATAATAAGAGTTTGGATGTAATCAACAATAATAATTTATTTAATATTCAGTAAATGTTAAATAAAAAAGTTTAAGTAGTAAATTATAAGTTAGGTCAGACACCTGTAATTTTATTTTTATGATTTCTAATTGATACCGATTTTTATACTTAAATAAAAAAGACGAATAATCTATTAGTTATGCTTACCTGAATTTTTTTTCTTATCATCTCTAATAAATTAAAATCGTCCAGAATAAAGGTCCAAATATTTATTAATGTTGTAACCGTTTCGATAAAAATGATCAAGTACTTTAAATTCATATCAAAACTAATTCTTCCAATTTTCTTTGATAGATTTTTTTCGTATTGCTTGATCAATATAACTATGAAGTGTCTTTCTTCACATAATTTTACCTTCTCATAAATTTAATGAAAAAAAAATTAATTTTTTACATGCCAAAAATATTTTTAAATTATTTTAAAAATTAATCGATATTCATTAAATCAATTTATTTTCTTAAACTTTTTCAATCATTGTTAACCATCCGATATAATTCACAATTATCACAATTTTTTTAATTTAAATGTAGTGAATTGATTAAATATACATATTTAAATTGATAAAAATATAATAAAGATATTCGTTTTATTTTTATAAATGTATGAAACTTTTTGATAATAATATTTCTTTTTCAAGCTTCTTTTATGCCATTACGACAAGATTCTTAAATAATTTTACGACTTCAAGTACTAGACTTTTTTAAAACTTTATTTTTACGAGAGCATCGACTGCAAACCCAAAGCTACGAGCGTAGGTATCGGTTACTCACGAATGAAAAGTCTCCTGACCGCGTGAACAAAAGAAAGAAGCGCTTCCCGGAACTTAAACTATCAATTATAACAAAAGTTTCAACAATTCTCTTTTGCACTCAAAAGCGCAGGTTATCTAGGAAAATTACAAAGCGGAGTTTGGCTTGGGTCGATGATGACACGTTCTCAAATCCAACCAATAATTTTGCGGCTCGAATCGCAAGCTCGTACGTTTCTTTTGCGGTTTGGTGTAAGAAAAAAAAAAAAAAAAAAAAAAAAAAAAAAAAAAAAATGAAATAAGGCAAGTTCAGCGCGAAAAAGTTTCTAATGCGGTTTAACTAATGTCATCTTTGCATCCCCATGCGATATAGGAAATTACATATGGAAACATTTTATTAGATACATTATGTCGTATGATTATAAAAATATTGATACAAGTCGATATATCTAGATACAAGTTTGTAGTAAAGGATAGGTTTGACACAATGTGGTCGACGTGGTACGCGCGCAAAAGTCCGAGCAGTAGAGTTTCGTCAGGAAGATTTTTCATCGAATGGTTAGTTTTCGTTCGCAGTTAGGGTACGAAGCATGTTCAAGTAAGTTACGGAGGCTTTTATAACCTGTAATAATAATGATTTAAACGATATAGTTTGTGAAATATGCGATTTATTAAATTTTAAAGCGGTCAAATATGTATATGTATATATATATATATATATATATTTTTTTTTTTTTTTTTTATACTTTTATTTGACACTTACGTTACAAAAGCTTCCAATTGAAAGAGTAACCATTTTTCCTGCTGTGAGTATAACTGGCCGTTGGGTCGATGCAACTATTAAGATGATACTTCGAGCCTCTTTACAAGAAAGTTGATACCAATTTATCATGTACGCGACTTCGCCAATATTTTCGCACTAAATTTTAATGAAAATATGATAAAGTTAGTTTTAAAAATAATTTTACTGAAATCGTACGAGGATATGTGATTGTTATAAGTAGATATTAAAGTTCTTTTTTTGGTGCTTTTTTTTTTTTTACTATGATTGAATATATGAGAATTGATACACATAATAATAATAATAATAAAAGTAACGATGAAATGCGCTTTCACTAAAAGTGAATCAAACTGAATAATTATTATTTATAAAATACTATTGATGGCTTTAATAATTTTTAGAACTTAATGATTTGCATTGTGTCATTTAGCAGAGATAAAATTTTCACATGTATAAAAAAATAACTGTTTTAATATATATTTAACAGCAATAATTTTTAATTTTTCTTTACGTGTTCCGTCAGAAGATCTCCAATGTAACAGAAAATAAAGATGTTAAACGTCAAGGATATCAAAAGCAGGGAGTAGGTAATCGTTCCAACCATTTCACTTTGCTCGAATTCCTGTAACATTTGTAAATGGTTTTTTTTTTTTTTTATTTTTTTTTTTAAAAGAAAAAAAATTAAGAAAATTTTGATAATCTTTCGTAAAGATATCTTACCGTGATAAAGTAATAGCCAAGCATGCATATATTAAAAGTACATCCAATCATTTCTACCAAACACATATCATTCAGGATACTTTCGAGCTTTGTGGCAAATCTAAAAAAAAATTTTTTTATAACGAAATATGAATAAATTAAAGATTATTACTCCACATTTACGTATTATGGATAAAAATAAACGAAATACTTTATAGAACGCAAATGCTGCCTGACAATCGCCTCCATGGATTTTTCATTGTGCCAACAGCCAATGTGTCGTCGAAGAATCGCGTTGGTGATATTGCATTGACTGCAGATGTGCATAATACAAAGAATGGCGATGCTGCAGACGCCACACGTTACCGAATACATGACGAAACCACAAAGACAATGAGTGAAGAAAACCAAATCGTAGATAGGTCTTACCTGAAAGATTGTATCGTTAAAGTTTGAAGAGTTGCGCTGTATTACATATGTTTACGAGTACTTTGTAAGTAAAATGAAATAATTTAACGTTCTGTATATCAATTTGACGATTTATGATCGATTATTGTTATAGTATCCAAATGCGAAAAAATGTTAATTTTGAAATAATGCAATACATAAATAGGCGCAGTAGCAGTTTTTAACGAGGAAAAATTTTAATCTAAAAATTAACTCACATGCGGATTGAAAAAAATAAAATAACTCGGATAAGCCAAATGCCGATAGCTGCTGTTCCCGATGACAATGGCTTCCCTGGTGAGCGGTAAAATTGTGCTGTAAGGTAATCCACCTCCGTACATGAAAAGGGCACAAATTGTAGTGAAGAATCTCGCTGTTTTCGCATTATCCAACATCAAATTTTTCTCCTCGGGATCGTTCAATTTGTGCCAATCGATAGCCATGTCGGTAATACAAGAGCCAATCTTATTTTCTTTGAAAAGCATCGCAAAGTACTTGAAGATGTTCATCAGGCAGAAACTTAACGGTCCGATCATTTTCAATCGTACCTGTTATACAAATTAGAAAAGAAACAGTTGTCTATCTTCAACATTTTGCGATAATATTGAAGTTTGCTATACGAAAAAAAATTTAATGATTTATACGTTATACGAGGTCTGGCTATTAAATAACGAGACTGGTTACGAAAAAGGGTTTTATTATAAAAATTATTCTACATTCGAATGCTCCCCTTCAATATACTCCCCTTCCCTCGCCACACACCTTTCCATACGTTTTTTCCATTGATCGAAGCAGTGCTGGAAGTCTTCTTTGGTGAGGGCCTTTAGGAGCTCTGCCGTTTTTTACTTTACCGCTTCCATCGATTCAAATCGGATTTTATCCTTTCAAAGCAGATTTTATCTTCGGAAACAAAAAAAAGTCGCACGGTGCCAAATCTGGCGAGCACGGCGCGTGTTCGAGCACTGGAGTGCGCTTACCGGCCAAATACTGCTTCACAGATAGCGCGTTATGGGCAGGTGCGTTGTCTTGGTGCAAAATCCACGAGTTGTTCTTCCACAACTCGGGCCGTTTCTTACGAACTCGTTCTCGCAGTGTTGCCAAAACTGACAAATAGTAAGTCTGGTTGACAGTCTGACCCTCTGGAACCCATTCAGTCATCACGATACCGTTAATGTCGAAAAAAACGATCAACATTGCCTTGAATTTTGATTTGGACATCCTTGCTTTTTTTATTCTGGGCGATTCAGGCGTCTTCCAATGCATCGATTGCCGCTTTGTTTCAACATCGTATTGAAAAATCCACGTTTCGTCGCAAGTAATAATGTTTTTCATCAGTCCGGAATTCTTTTTTTAACCTTTCAAGGAAATCTGAGCAGACCTGTTGACGCAAGAGCTTTTGGTCAGGAGTCAGGTTTTTTGGCACCAACTTCGCACAGACTTTTGTCACGTGTAATTCCTCGTGTAAAATTTGTCTAACCGTTTCTTTATCGGCGTTTACAGCCTCGGCAATCATCCGGATGCTCATTCGACGATCTGCACGCACAATTTGGTTGATTTTGGTCACTGTTTCCGGAGTTGAAACAGTTAGAACAGTGACAGGGCGACCTGGGCGTTGGTCATCTTCAGTGCTCACTCGGCCCTCACTGAAGCGCTTACACCACTCAAAAACACGCTTACGAGATAGAGAATTGTCCCCATAGGCCTCTTGCAACAATTTACAGCACTCAGTCGGAGTTTTTTTCAATTTAACGAGAAATTTGAGATTGATACGTTGCTCCTGTTTTTCGTCACACATGGTTTTCGGCACGAGAAAAAAACACGTTCGTTTCAAACCGCTACTGCACAAATACAATAATAGTGACGAGAACGTGTTTTGGTACGTGCATAGACAAGATATCTAGATACCCAACGCACTACTCGTTTTTTTCCCCACCCCTCTACGGCGCCCTCTAGGCGCGCAGTCTCGTTATTTAATAGCCAGACCTCGTATACATCATTAACATGTTTTTCATTTTAGGTATTTCTAAAACAAAAAAAAAAAAAAAAAAAAAAAAAAAGCAAAATATTTTTGGCCAGATGTTTTATCCGTGGTTTCATCCTCATATACTAAGTATAAACTGTACTCGCGATTTTACATCTGTGAAAAACTCCAAAATAAAATATCTTTTCTTTCTGTGAGTCGTTTTCAATGAGACAAACGCCTATGTGTTGACTCGAGAAATAGACTATGAAAGTACCATCAAAAAGTTTCATCAAAATCTATTTAGTAGTTATCGTGCGATGCGTGTACAGACGGACAAAAATTCTAAAAATTGCTAATTTAGCCTGCGTATCAGTAGAATAATTTTTATCACGTTTAATATTTTTAAAAAATATTTCAAATTATTCGAATTCGACATTTATAACTTATCAAGAATCAAAAAGTAGTTAAAATGATAGATAATATAAAAAATTTAGAAATACAAAAAATTTAAGCAATTTACATTTGATTAATTAATAATTACATCAAAGTTATTTGTAATTTAACAAACAATACCCCTAAATCTTTTTCGATGAGAAACATATGCAGACAGCAAGGGATCAATAGAAACGCCAAAAGAAAAGCACAAACGATAATCGACAACAATCGTAGAATCGTTGAATAATTCGATTTAAGAGGCCAAACTCCAAGGGGCTGAAGTAACCAACGCGTCATTTTTATCGCGTACTCGAATTCCTCAGCATTTTTCATATGGCTAAGTTCCAGCGAATCCGTTATTGTTTTTTCTTTCGACATAGTGGAAATATATTTTTACTTCAATATATATTTATATTTTGTAGAGCTGTATTCATTTTAATGTTGCAGTTATACGTATTTTTTAATCACATTATAACACTTTAATAAAAAAAAAAATTAGAAACTTTATGTTTATTTTATCCGAAGACTTGAAAAATAAGCTGAATATGAAATCTGTTTTCGCAACGAACGTGAGAGGATTACTGAATCGTAAAACCATTGTTACGCATATAAAACTTCGTTAATTAAAGATGTAAAGCGAACTAATTAAAACGAAGGGGAGAAAAAAGTCTTTACGAACGATTAATCGATAACATTATACGTTTCCATCGATTCATGACACGAGCTTCGATCGTTTATCCGCGTTAGATTATTCTATTTATTAATATTAATAAAAAATATATGTTAAATAAATGTTTTTTTTTTTTTTTTTATTAAGAAAGGAAAACAAGAAGAAGATTTCATTTTAGAATTAGAAATACGAATAGACTTCGATAAATCTTGAATTATTTTAAAATTCAAATAAAATTTATTATACATTATAAAAATGAGATGAAGAACATATAAAATGATTTTAAAAACTTCTACACGTGCATCGCATAATACGTTAATTAAAATAAAACACGATAGCCTTCTTGCAACTTGTATCTTTTAATAGAGTTTAAATGCCCACGTTTACATTATCTTCTTCCGTCGTAACAAATTAAACTCATTACGTTTATTTTTCTTCTTTCCCTACTCATACATCCAACAAACGACGAACTCACGGGGATTTTAAACTCGCTATTAAACGTCAACTTGTAGCAATAATGATCGTAAAAGTAAAATGCGCGCATTTAGACGAACAATTATAAAAAGAGTATTTGTTCGCGAAGCTTTTTTCTTATGTCCAGCTTGGTTGGGATTTTAAAGTTTATCGCGTAAGCTTATTTTTTCCTCTCGAATTAAAACCATTATGTTTCTTTGCTTACGTGTACTGTTATTAAACTGTACGCGTGGTTTTAAATGTAACCAATGGGGAGAAGGGGCTTTAAAGTTTATTTCTGTATTCCGTATGTGTTTTCAGTACGACTGCATCATAAAACTTGCAAAAGCTTACTTTTTCCTCTTGTGACGAAGCTGACGATGTTAAATGTAAGCAGAGATTTATATAATTCCTAAATTATAATATAAACGTTATGAAAATCGACAAATTTGTAAATTGAATATTTCTTACATAAGATGTATTTTAGTATTACGTAAAGTATATAATTATTTTTTATTTTAATACAAAGTGATATCGGTGGTGTTTTGATTCAGCTAAAAATGAATAAAATTTTATTATTTACTTTGAGCACAATTTTAAAACACTTTATTTTACAATTTCTTTAACATTTGATTTATTTATATTCTGAAAAATAGTTTAATATATCCGTAGAGTATTTCCAAAATAAATAAATACGTATATATTATTCATCGAGTATTTTTCGCTTTTAAGTTATCGTAGCCAAAAAGCAAATGTTTTTATTAACTTTAATTCGCGGTGAGAGTGCGCAACATGTTGAGATAACTTGCCGAAGCCTTTATCACCTGGTAATAAAAATTAAGAAAAGCTATTTGCTTCAATGTTTTATATCATAAAATTTTGTCGAAAATTAAATTTTTTTTTTTTTTTTTTTTTTCTTTCATAAAAACAGCATTAATACAAGTACTTACGTTGGAAAAACTTTGAAACGATAAATTAACCATTTTTCCGGCTGTGAGAAAAACTGGACGCTGCGTTGATATTATCAAGAAAAGTATGTTTCTTGCTTCTTCGATGGGTAATTGATACCAGTTTACCATATACGCAGACGTGCCTATACTGTTGCACTAAATTGTTAAAGTTAAGTTACATTAATTTTTATTTGAATTATTCGACGATTAACAAATTTTTCTTGTATTAAAATAAAACATATTTTATGATCGAATAATTTTTGATGGTGAGTTTTATCTTACTTGTTCCGTTAAAATTTGTCCAATGTAACATAAAATGAAAATATTGAAAATGAACGATATTAGAAACAAAAAGTAGGTAAACGTTGCAATAGTTTCCCTTTGCTCGTATTCCTGTAAAATTTTTGTAAAAATATATTTACTATCAGAGGGTTATACATAAAACATAAATAACGAATATTGTAAAATTCTTCGGTAAAAAATTTTAAAAAACTCAAAAAGCATCATATAATTAAAGAAAAAAAAGATTTTTTTTTTTTTTTTTTTTTTTTTTTTACCGTAATCAAATAATATCCAAGAAAGCAAATCATACAAGAACTGCTGAGCATTTCTACCAAGCATATCTCATTGAAAATTTCTTCTAATTGAGCAGCGAATCTAAAAATAAACGACGTTAAAATTTTCCGCGTCGTTGTTTATAACATAATAAATTTAAAACATTAAAATAATAACTTTAAAAAATGCAGATGCTGATTGACGATTTGTTCCAACAATTTGTAATCGAAATTTTCGACCAGTCGTTCGAGCATCGACGTCGTGATAGTAATTTGACTGCATATATGCATTACGCAAAGAATGGCGATACTGTAAACGCCGCAAGTAACGGTATACCGGACTAAACCGCACATGCAATGAGCGGTGAAAACGAAATCGTAAATTGGTCTAACCTACGGGTTAAATAAGGGAAAAAGTTTAACTTACTTTTATTAAATCTTTATGCAGAATCAATAAGTTTAAGCTAAGAAAAACAAAAAAAAAAATCAAGCGCGCACTTGCGGATTAAAAAATATAAAGTAGCTCGGATAAGCCAAATGTCTATAGCTGACGTTTCCTCGGACGACGACACCTTTGGTGAGCGGCAATACGGCGATGTACTGCATACCGGCGCCGTACATGAAAAACGCGCAAATCGTCGTGAAGAATCTCGCCGTTTTCGCATTGTCCATCATTATTTTTCGCTCGGCTACGCTTCTCAATTCTTGCCAATCTATCGACATTCTCGAAAAGCATGCGGCTATCTCGCGATTCTTGAATATCATCACAAGGTATTTGAAGAGGTTTATCAAGCCGAATGCAACCGGTGCGATGAGCTTTAGTCGGATCTGTGCATGGATAATTCGGATATTGATTACTAGTTTTTTCCTCGATTGCGCGATGTTGATTAAATTAATAATTTAGATGAATTTTTTTTAAAAAGTTTTCTATTAGAATTATTAGTTTTATAATCCTTATGTCGTATTATCGGTATTAGATATTAATAATTTAAAAAATAAAATTAATAATTTCACAATGAAATCTTTTCATGTAAAATATCAAAATAATTAATAAATGTAAATCATACCCCAAGATCTTGCACAACGATAAACATGAAGAGGCACAATGGAATTATCACGAACAGCATGATAAAAAGACACAGTACGATTGCGATCGGACGTAAAATCTTTTGATAAATTTTAGATTCCGTGGGCCACAGCCCTAAAGGCAAAAGTAACAATCGCGTCAATTGTACGGCGTATTCGAAATCACGGGAATTTTTTTTCCCACTTTTCGTTGCCGAAAAATTCATCGTTTTATTTTATTGCCGTTATGCAAACCAATTAACTGTATTAATTGAATAATAGTAAAAGCATTCGATGTATAATTTATCTTATTTTTTTATTCTTTTATACGATCTACTGCATTCTAGCGAACGAAGTCCTTTAGGAATCTTGAGATTCAGTTTTATAAATTTGGATTTGTAATTTTACTATTTGCATTTACGCGATAATTACTTTACACGCGCAAACATTCCACAATAATAGATCCGATCGTAAAACTTTAATTCAAGCTCTGTCTCGGCTATTTTTTTATATAACGAACAAGAAGCACCGGCAATTCCTCGTTCGACAAACTTCTCAAATCAAAGGAATAATAAAGTCATCGAAAACTCATCATCGATAAATCGCACGTAAATCCATAGATTCGTCATGAAAAAAAAAAAAAAAAAGAAAAAAATGACTAAAGTTCGACTTCATTCCTGTCAAGTAAGACCGTAATCCGAACGCGAAGAGAAACAACGACTGACTGCAGTTGCTTTATGCCCCTCTTATTCCATACTCGCTAAACTTCATATTCCGGCTCATTAAGAATAAAAAAATAGCTGAAATCATCGTTTGTGGCTATACCCGCAGATGTATAAGAGCTAAATTTACCGCAGCAGGAATCGCGTACCGATGAATTTGTCATGGGTTTGTGGAAAGGGTCGGACTCGGAGCTGCGTTGCGTTCGCAGTTACCTACCGACCATCAAAGGTCGTTCCTCGTTCAGAATGAAGTTTTCCTCAGTGATGGATTACTTTAGTCGTTATGAAAATTTAAGTACTGCATCGTTGATGAGAAAGTTTTACAGTTGATAAAATTTGTGCTGCAAAAAGTTTTATAAAGGTATAAATAGTTCAGTTTTATTATTGATGGTTAGGTTTTTTTTTTTTTTTTTTTCAAGAATAGAAAATTTCCGATAAAAAGAATATAAAGCGTATGTTTACTTACAATATGTTTTAAATATATATACATCTCTGTTATCATAAAATTGTAATGAGTCTGTATCTATCTGCTTATTTGTTCCACAATTAATTAAAAATCGCTGTATTAATTTAATTGAATTACTTGTATGTAATGAAATTTCAATTACTACCTGTAATAAGTTTGATTGTGATCGATTTAAGGGGTTACTCCCAGTTGTAGCTCAACAAAAAAGGCCTTTTTCATGAATTTTTTAAAAGAAAACTACAAAACTTTTTTAAACGATTATTAATTATATCATCTTAAAGAATAAATCTTGAAGAACTTTCAGTAATTTTTTTATTGCAAAATATTACATTGTTAAGTGGCAAATGGCCGCCAATGAAATAGTGTTTTTATTTATACGGTTTGCGGTGACCAACATTGCGGCGAAGTCGATCATTTGAAACAAAAAATGTGGATAGATTTAGTTAAATATAAATATAAACTAGTCTTTAATCGAAAGATTTAAAAAAATATTCATTTTTCACAAAATGGCGGACAGTCAAAGTTGATGGTTCGATTTTAACGAAAAAAAATTGAACGATTAAAGACTACATTTTTATGTATTAAATAAGCCTGCAAAATTTTAAGAAGATCGGTTTATTAGTGTTCGAGTAATCTTGGTCACCGACTTCAGAAATGCCATTTCGAGAAAAACGCGTTTAAAGTTTTAATTGCCGATTGTTTACACAACGGATTCTTCTCTTTCAACGCTCATATCTCAGTCAATTTTGTTCGGATCGACTTGAAATTTCCAGGTCATATTCTCAGATACTTATACTTCAAAAAAATGCAATTAACAAAAAATCGATTTTTTCAAAGTCGCAAGTGGGGGTAACCCGTTAATAAAATTAGAGTTCAGCTTGATCTTTGTTCAGCTGTGTAGTATAGTATGTCGAATGTTCGAGAGTTAGTGCTTAAATGCTCGAATTTCTGTACACGTGCTTTTGACAATGAAACCATTAACGTTGTTTGTAAGAAAGTGTTAAAGTAAAGTTTATTTTTTTGTAAATAAAATTTTTGTTTCAGTGATTCAAGTCTATTTACAGCAAAAAAATTAAAACGATTATCTATAGTTCATGCAAAGCGACTTATGGGATCTCTCTTTTTTAAATCAGCCTTGGGCTGAAAAATTTATTATTAAATATTATTGTACAATATTTAATATTATATAATAGTTTAATATTATACTAAAATATTAATTGACAGTCATTTCTAAATTCTAAATATACTCTTAGCATAGGCGTGTTGTAAAAAATTGTTGAAAATTCTTTAATGATCATTAAATTTGTTTGAAATATACATTTTACTTTCTGTTTTTAAAATAGAAAATTTTACATTCCAACTTTTAAAACAACTGCAATTGATAACTAACTATTTGTAACGGTTCGCAACATATTCAAGTATGTTACAGAAGCTTTTAATACCTGAATTGTAAAAATTAGTTTATTATTTATAATATAGAAATATAGATTGTTCATAAAACATAACGCTTTAAATACAAACGTTTGAAAAAGTTCGAAGTGTCAAGTCTGCCATTTTTCCTGCTGTAAGTACAATCGGATGCTGAGTAGATGCTACGATTAAAATAAGATTCCGTGCGTCTTTTCCAGCTAGGTGATACCAATCTACCATATATGCAACATCTCCGATACTGTCACACTGATAATTTAATATAAAAAAAAAAAAAAAAAAAAAAAATAAAAAAAAATATATTAGATTTTTTAATATATTTGAAAAATTAATCATTTATTAGCGTTATACATCTACCTGATCTGTCAAATAATCTCCTATGTAACAGAAAATGAAAATGTTAAACGTCAATGATATCAGTAGCAGACAATACATATAAGATCCAACATTACTTTGATTATATTCCTAATGTGTGTGAAAATTGTTTTTAACAATGTTGAGTCAAAATAATATAAATGCTAATGTTTAAATGATAAATTTCATCTCACCGTTATAAAGTAATAGCCAAGCATGCAAATATTAAAGGTACATCCAACCAGTTCAACTAAGCACATGTCATTTAATATATGTTCCAGTTTTGTTGCGAAGCTAAAAATTACGTTTAAAGGTTATTTATTAAAACGTTGTACAAATTAGGCAATTATTATTGTCGTTAATAATTGTGAATAAGCGAACATGATAAACTTTCTACGTAACATATAGAGGAAAGGAGGACAAGATGGAATGCTTAATTTTGAGTGCTAATAAAACAAAAATTATGTAAATTTGATTCATTTGCTTAAGTCAGTCTTAAAATATAGTTAAAATAGTCATTAAAAATTGTAAAAAGTTTTTAAAAATCTAAAAATAAAGCATTTCATAAAAGTTTGTAATTTTTCATCTTGTCCTCATGTTGAGGACTGTAAAAGATGAGAGATGAGAAAGCTTTGCTGGCAATATAGATAGTTCATTTGATCCTAATTTTTGAAATTTAAATAGATTGAGAATTTTCTTTATATCTGCATAGTTATTTGGCTCAATTGGTATACAAATCCAAAAAAAAAAAAGAGGCAGAATATGACTTTTTTTAAGTTTTGAGATTTCGTCATCTAGGAATGAAAAAAAGACAATTTACAAAAAAACTAATTCATATTTAAGCAAGAATAAAAACGGCATCAAGCAATTTAAAGTTATGCATATTTTTCATTTTGTCCACCCATTTCATACTTCCATTCCTTTCCCTAATAACAAACTCACTTGTAATAGGTATACCGACGCTAGGTGGCGTATGAATACTATATTTAAAAAATTAAAATAAACGTTGTTTCAAATACTTTAATAAACTTAAAATCATAAAATATAATCTCAGCCTTTTAATGTAATACAATGATTTTTATTGTGCAACCGCTAATAAAATAATAATTTTTGCATACAGGTGTCACAACATGATAAAATGATAAATGATAATACTTCAATGCACGCAAATGTTTCGAGATTATTCTTCCGAATGTTTTTTCATCAAAATTGCCGGCAAGATTTTGTAGCATCCAAGAGGTAACGGCTATCTGGCCACAAATATGCATAATACAGACAATGGCGATACTGCATACGGCGCAAGTTATCGTATACATGACGAAGCCGCATAAGCAGTGAGTTACGAAGATCACGTCGAATACTGGTCTGATCTGCGATGATTAATAACTTGAAATTTGGTAAATAAAGCATGTAATTTTTTATAGATTTTTTTTGTTTATCTATTTATTCAACGTTCTGCACTTGAATAGCTTTTATTTATCTTATTTTTAACTTAAATATTTTTACAAGATTTTTATAGAAAACATAATTTTTTTGTGTAAATATATGTCACTTAGCCCATATATAATTTTTAAAAGAAAAAAAAAAAAAAAAAAAAAGAAAATTAGAGGTACATTGCCAATTTTTTATTTTTATTGAATATCAATTCAAGTGTTATAAAGTAATTGAGGCATCATGTGTATTACGTACATTGTTTCTTCAATTTAATACTAAGATCTTTATTAGGCAAACATTTCAGTTAAGAAGAAAATTGCATCAACAAATATAAGATAAGAAATTCTCTACATACGAATACATGACAAATAAAAAAAAAAAAAATAAATAATAGGTAAAGCTATAGGTACTTTGTAAATAATGTTGAAGAAATTAAACGTCAAAGTATTAAGTAAAATATATCTTTATCGATCATAGAACGACAAAAAAGACTCACATGTGGATTAAAGAATATAAAATAACTTGGATAGGCTAACTGTCTTAAGCTGACGTTTCCAATTATAATGGGATCTTGCGTAAACGTAAAAATCGTACTATAAGGCATTCCGCTGCCGTACATAAATATTACGCAAATTTTCGTGAACATTCTGGCCGATTTTGCGTTTTCCAACATTATATTCTTCTCCGTGGGGTCTTTGCTTTCTTGCCAATCGTTCGCCATCCACAATATGCAATCGTTTATCTGACGATTTCTTAGCAAAATAGCCGAATACTTGTATATGTTCATTAAGCAAAAACTCAAAGGCCCGACCAGTCTTAATCGTACCTAAGAAATTCTTTAAATTAGAAAATTTTTTTGCCGTCGATATTTTTACCGGAAATATTAAAGTATGTTAAATGTCATATTTATTGCATAGTCTGTTAAAATATCAATCATTAGATTTAAAAAAAAAAACCGCGCTCATAAAATGTTGATTACATTATAAAAAATATTTAAAAATGTCTAAAGTATTAAAAGAAAAAAAAAAGATAAATTCTTCGTTGTTCAATATTTTAATTTTTCTTATCAATTATTATTACTATTAGTATGTACGCGTGCGATTAGTTGTATACACTCAATATTTTCATATGGACAATCATAAAACAGATTAAACAATTCAAAATATTTGTCATTAAAATATATTTACATAAGATTATTATAAAATGTTACAACATTACCTTTATGTCCTTTACAATGATGAACATATGTAAGCAGTACGGAATCAAGAGAAATACTAAAAGGAAACAACCAAATGTAATTAAAACAGATCTTAAAGTCTTTGGATATTTTCGCGATGTTACTGGCCACATTCCAAAAGATTGTAGTAACCAACGCATCATTTGTATCGAATATTCGAAATTTTTAAAACTTTCCTTGTCCTTTATCACAAGCGTTTTCTTTGATTCGTCTTTTATTTTACTCATATTCGTAGCAGTGGGATTAAACTAATAATAATTTAACGTTTCTGTATCGAGATACTTATATAGTTTAGAATAAAATTTTGCTATTTTACTTCAACTTTTATATTTTCATAAAGTCTCTTAGACACTCTTGTAAAATTTTCTCATAAAAAATACTAATTCTTTTTAAAGAGAAGATAAGATCGAGGAAGAAACTTCGCGCTCGCGCGTCGATGACTGACGATGAGTATTAAGCGAGTTTTAATTTTCCCTCATTAAGAATGCAAACTACCATGCCACTAATCGTTCGCGAGGGTGAACAAAGTGTTCGATGCGCAATCTTAGCTCCGCTCTCGTGAATATATCATGCGAGTCTCTTAGTTTACAGTGTTATTATTGTGCATACGACGGATTAAAAAAAAAAAATATCATTGTTAAATAATGAAATGCTAATATTTATTTTTAAATTTAAATACGAATGAAAAAGATTTTATTTTAAAAGGTTTACGTTTTTAATATAAAAATTTTAGAAAATAAAAAAAGATATTTTACGATAAAAAAGTAGAAAAGTTTTACATTATAGAATCTTAAAAAACCACTTATAATAACATTTTTGTCATTTATTAATAACTTTTGTGTGTTGTCTTTTAATTACAAATGTACATATATACTAAAAGTTCACTTATTTTTAATCGGAAGATATTTTCATCATCAAATGATTAACTTGTGTTTGCAATGAGTGTACGCAGCATATTCAAGTACGTAAATGATACTTTCAGCACCTAATGATAAAAATAAATTTTTATAATTAATAAAAAGCACTTTTATAAAAAAAAAAACTTTAAAAGTAAATACCAATTAAATTTTTTATGAATTTTAAAAATTATACAATTATGCAAAATAAATAAATGTTAATAATAGTTTGATTTTTACGTTGGAAAAACTCTGAAGCGAAAGCGTTACTAATTTCCCGGCTGTAAGGACGACTGGATGATGCGTCGAAGATATTATCATCATAAAATTTCGTGCTTCTTTTCCAGTAAGATGGTACCAATCTACCGTGTACGCAACTTCCGATAAACTATTGCACTAAATTTACAAAAAAAAATAAAAAAACAAAAAAAAAAACAAAAAAAAAAAACAAATACGTTAATTTTTCTTTTTCCAATTTCATTAAATTTATAATTATATTCAATTTTTCAAAGTATGCGCACTCACGCGTTCCGTTAAAAGATTTCCTATGTAGCAAAATATAAAAGTGTTAAATATAAAGGAGATTAATAGCATACTGTAAACTAACGATCCAAATTGTTCGTTATCCTCGTATTCCTGTAATATAATATAAATATAATAGAATATAAACGATTACATAACTATTGCTAAATATTTCGTTTATTCCGACGCAGAGGTATAAATTAAAATTTTTTATTTTAATTATAATATATATATATATATATATATATATATATATATATATATATATATATATATATATACGTAAGTTCTTACCGTTAAAAAATAATATCCAAGCATGCAAATATTAAAAGTGCACCCCATCACTTCTACTAAGCACATTCCCGTTAAAAGATTTTCTAATCTTGTGGCGAATCTAAAAATATTTATCATTTCAATAATTTTTTAAAATTTTGACAAAAACTTTTATAAAAGAAAATTTAACTTAAATTCGATTAGTTTGGCTAAAGTAATAATTAAAATAATGCTCAACACTCATATTACTTACGTTATTTACATTGAAATAAAAAAAAAAAAGGTAATTAATAAAATAAATATCGATTAAATGTTCTTCATTTGATTTATTTATTTGAAAAACGCAAAGCAATAGTAAGATAAAATTGGTAAATTATAAAAATACGTCACTTTAAAGATCTTATGTGCTTCTCGACAATTTTACCGAGAGATTTTGCATCGCATTTTCCAGCGACGTTTTGCAGCATCGAGGAAATTACGTCGATTTGGCCGCATATGTGCAAAATACAGAGAATGGCGATACTGCATAGAGCGGACGTTACCGTGAAAGTGACCAGACCGCAAAAACAGTGTATCGAGTACACCAACTCGTAATTTCGACGCTCCTGCGAATATTTTTTTTTTTTTTTTTTTAAAAGTTGTTTACGTATTTGACGTAAGTTAAAAGCGAGCTTTTATAAATTTTTCGAATACGTAACGTAGGTGAGAATGATAAATTATTCATTTGTTCACAATCTTATTTAATGAAATTAATATTTTTTTAAAATTTATCTTACACTCACTTAACGTACATTTTTTATATAACAGAACTTACCTGTGGATTGAAAAATATGTAATAACCCGGATAAGCGAAATGTCGATAGGTGACATTTTCAACGACTACGGCATCTCTGATTCTAGGAAGGATGATGGCAAAAGGCAAACCACCGGCGTACATGAATACCACGCAAATCGTCGTGAATAATCTCGCCACTTTTGTATTTTCCGTCATTAGGCTTCGTTCCGTTTCGTCGTCCGTATCGCGCCAATCGATGGCCATGTGAGTTATGCAAGCTCGTATATCACGACTCTTTGATAAGATACCAAAGTACTTGCAGAAGTTCATTAAGGAGAAACTTAAAGGTCCCGCGATTTTTAGTCGGTTCTAGATTGGGTTTGAATAATTTTTCAATAATCTTTTATTAATAAATATTAAGATAAAATTGATTAATAGGCCTGAAATTAATATTTCAAAAATTTAATAAGTAATTCGACATTGTTGTCAAAAAGTAAATTTTTTTTTTTAATAATAAACGTATAAAGTAAATTATTTGTACTTTTAGTTGACTTTGCTGAACAAAATACGACAGAGTGTGAAAATTTTTGTCGACAATAGCCCGTCTTTTTATACATTTGTTAAAAATATATCGTTAAAACAACGTCGAGCAGATTTTATAGCAATTTGATTTAAAGTAATACCTTTATGTCTTTTTCGATGAGAAATACGTAGAGAAAATTCGGTATCAAAATGAAGATGAGAAGAAAGGAGCAAACGGCTATCGAGATCGAGCGTAAAATCGAAGAACAAGTTGACGATTCGAATGGCCACAATCCCATTGGTTGCAATAACCATCGAGTCATTTGTATCGCGTAATCCAAATCCTTAACATTTTTTGTATTTTCAATATTTTTAAAGTCTATCGATTTCTTGTCGGCTCTCGTCATGGTAATATTTTTTATATTTTTCATAATTGCAACACAATTTTTTCACGATTTGTTAATTCGATTTCTTAATAAAATTATTTTACTCGTTAAACAATATACTTTTTTTTTTGAAAAAAAAAAAAAAAAAAATAAAAGACAAAATAAAAGAAAATACAACAAGTGAAAATCAACAATCGCATACACCGTATAAAAGATATAGACCTAACGAACGCTTGAGAAAGACTACATCGGCGGTAATCGATGGACGGCTTAGCGATATTTAATTGTTAGAGATGTAAAGTAAACGCTTATTAATGCGGTGAGTGAGATCGTAAAAGGGGTAAATGAGACCGAACGTCCTGAATTTATCATGCGTATACTTTACTCTTTGCCGGACGGCTGCGATAAAATACTGAAGTACTCGAGTGACTTTAAATTTTCATCGTACACGTATACGTAGTAATGTTATTTTACGATGGAACTATTTAACATTTCTGATCAAAAGTGTAGCTTTTTAAAAAGCGTGACTTTAATTTTTAGTAGAGAGTGAAATTTTTAAACGACTAGCGAAAAATTGGTTTGGACCGATTGTTTTTATTTTATACCATACATATATATTTGTTCATCTTTTGAAATTTAAAATAAACATCTACTTACTAGTTACAAATTATTACATACTGCAAGCAATTAAATTTCATGCTTTGGAAGAATATAAGTTTGATTAAAGAAACAACGTTTTTTCGACATTTGTAAAAATCTTTTTTAAGTTAATGTCAAAACCTAATTCAACCTTTCATTTATGAAATCGCACTTCACATTAACTGGATGGTAAATAATTCCAATAATTAAAATTTGCCTTGCAATAGAGTAACCAAGAGTGAGTAAATTATAATTGTACTACATACTTTTTAATCGTTTATTTAAAATATTGAATATATTAAAATTTAATATTTATGTATCTAAAATAATACTTTCAGTTTTACAATAAATTTTAATCAATATATGATTAAATTTTTAAAATCTATTGTATTATTTATTGCAAATATACATATGTAAAATTTTGAAAACTAATCACCAACTTTTGTGGAAAGATTTTTTACATCATCATGATTCGTTTGTATACTAGCGGTGAGAGTTCGTAGCATATTTAAATAAGTTAAAGAAAGTTTTAAAACCTGAAATAAAATAATCAAATTATTGAGGATAAATTTTTTCAATAAACAGAATTTTTATTTTTTTGTTAAAACAATCAAAATACTAATTGTAAAAGCGAACGACATTCTTTAATTCAAATCTACTTAACAATACTTTTTTTTTACAAATACCCACATTAACAAAGCTCTGTAAAGAAAGCGTTAAAACTTTTCCAGTAGTTAGTATGATTGGATGATATGTTGAAATAACTACGAAAATAATATTCCTCGCTTTTTTTTCGGATAATTCATGCCAATCTATACTATATGCGACTTCTCCTAAATCATTGCACTGCAAAGTTTTTTGTAAATGTTTCTTTTATTTAAATTTGATAATCTCAAATGATTCAGAAAATTAAGTGTCTATCGTTACTCGTTCCGTTAAAAGATTGCCTGTATAGCAGATGATGAAAATATTAAATATGAATGATGTTAATAATACAGTGTAGATAAACGAACTGAACTTGTTATCCAATTCCTAAGTGTACAAAAATATTAGTTTTTTTTTTTATTAAAGAAATGGTTAAATAATGCAATTTAAATCTTTGTAAAAAAGATAAAGCATGTCAAAAAGCAATGTCTTCTAATTTTGCTTCAAAACTAAAAACAAATAAATCTGTATAGGATTGATCACTTACATGAATAAAATAACAATAATTTAAGGAAAGCCGATTAATGTTAAAAGAATCGTATTCAACGTTAAATGGTAAAGTTAAGATAAAAAAATTTTTAAATTAAATTTGATTAAATATAGAAGAAAAAAGTCATTCTGCTCATAAATCAATGAATAGTATTATACATTGAAAAGAAATCCATTTGTAATAACTATTAAAACTCTTACATGTGATGAAAAATTTTATAATGTTAATAAACTACCTTTACCGTTGAAATTATTTTACATTTATTTACGTATTCGTTGCATAATGTAAACCGAGTGACATTTTATCATCCGATATCTTCTATACCGTGCAAATAATTTTAATTGTTATGTACTTCAAAGAATGAATATACTTCGTCACGATTTTCCCCAGCATCTTCATGTCAAAGTTCTTGATGAGCTTTTGTAGTATGGACGAGATGACGGCTATTTGAGCACATATGTGCATTGTGCAAAGTATCGCGATATTGCAGAGTGCCGTTGCTATCGTGTAATTGACCACATCGGACATGCACCGAATCGTGTAAATCACTTAGTAATTTGGTCGAGTCTGAAATAACGAAACGGTTTTAGTTTATATTATTAAATCGATAGAAGGATTAATTTGATTCGAGAAAAATAATTTTAAATCAAAAAAATCGTTTTAGCAAAAAATGTTTTTCTTGTTGAAAGAATTTATGCTCTTGGTTTTAATATTTTCGCTTTGAGATATTGTCATTAGGTGGCTATAGATTTTATTTTCCTACATGAGAATTTGACAGCCAAAGTCATATTTATAAGGATGTGTCATTTCGCACCGATAAATAATTTTTTATTTAATAAGTTATTTATATTTATTAAATTATTAAAACTAAAATTAAAATCATTAAAAATAAAAAGTAAATCAAGCTTATTTAACTTACCGATTCTCTTGCATCAAAATGGTTGACTACATAAACCAAGAGCAGATTTTCTTGATACAAATATATGTATTTGTCTTGGTCGAAAACTATAAAATACTGAAAAAATGCTTTGTTGAAAAGTTAAATTCTTGGATGAAGAATTTGTATCTTTTCTAAGCAAGAATTATTTCTTGAATTATAAGAAAACAGACTAATTTGAAACATAAAAGACATTATGAAGATAACATTTTTCTTGATTCTATTGAAGCGATTTCTTATATCGGTGTATGATATCGAAAATTATGATAATTTAGTATTTTAATAATAATACCATTTAATGCAATGGATTATTATATAAATTAATCAATAAATTTATCATGATACAGACATTATTAATTATGCTATAGGTGTTTAAACATTCGGTTTCATAACGTAACTGCGCAATTGGGCAATGATTTTAACCCTCAACAGCTGAGAACATTTTTTTTAATACTTTGAAGCATAATTATTTTTCCGTGGCAGGACATTTTAGCATTTAAAGATTAAAAATGGAGCTTCGTTAAATTGTATAATAAAATAAGAAAGAAAAAGGTAACTCATCAGCGGATTAAAAAATGTGTAGTAACCTGGAAAAGCAAAGTGTCTGTAGGTGACATTATTGACGATGAAAGTTCCTTTGGCAATTGGAACAATAACGGTGAAGAGTAGACCACCCGAATACGTGAAAACCGTGCAAATAGTCGTCAGCACTCTGAAAAATCTCGTGCTCTTCATCATGATATGACGGTCCTCGATAGTATCCACTTCGTCCTTCGCAATCACGTATTTCCTTTCGTTTCGATAATATTCCGTAATATTTGCAAATATTCATCGTTGCGAAACTCAATGGCCCTAATAATTTTAACCGAATCTGAAGAAATGTGTGAGATTTTTTTATACTGTTAATCAATTCATATATTTTTTATGTACTATTAAAATACGATATTACTCTAAAACTATGATTTTCGTACATAAAGATTATTAACACTAAGAATTATTTTTAATAAATTTGGTAAAAAAAAATGTTTGTGAGATGAATTATTATTAACATGATAATTTCAAGTTTATTTCAAATTGTTAATTATAAACTTCTTTAAAGAATAAATCATAATAATGAAAATGTGCCTTAAAAATGCTTAATAATTTCTATTAACTTTTATTTTTAAGGCACATCATTTTTAACTGTAGTATTTATTATCGATGAATCTCGTTTGCTTCTTACTGAACGTCACAGTGACATAGGGTTATTTTAATCATGAATAGAATAAACTTTAATATAGATACTCGTTTATTTATCTAAATTTATTACCACAAACTAAGGAAAAGTACTAAGGTAAATTATGAAATAAAATTGTTTGAATTCTTACTGTACAAATTTCTTCTTTATTTATCGGATGTTAGTATTTCTAAA
The DNA here is from genome assembly GCA_949987625.1 of Chalcis sispes. Lineage (NCBI taxonomy): Eukaryota > Metazoa > Arthropoda > Insecta > Hymenoptera > Chalcididae > Chalcis > Chalcis sispes. Next base: position 3,575,912 of record OX465094.1, on the reverse strand, counting down.
AATGTTATGTATCATTTTAACCATATGCAAATCAGATACAATTTTCAATTTCTATTTCGTAAATTTTTCCCTGTGACTTTACAGTTTACTGATAATACGTGCGCGCCCATAATAAATTTTACAATTAATTAATCACCGTGTATTAAAAAAATTTAAACAAATGTTCAAAAAATTGCTTATTTCAAACTGTTCAAAATTTGGTACAGAATTTGGTATTGTGAAAATTCATTAAAAATAATGTAAAATCTGAAAATCCTTCTCGACGAGTAATCTGTACAGAAGATTTTGCAGACAACGAAATATTAGCAGAAATGTACAAACTCCGATAGATATTGTACGATAAATCGATGAATCATTATCAGATTTTACTGACCACAATCTCAAAGGCTTAAATAACCATCGTGACATTTGCACGGCGTATTTTAAATCTTTAGCATTTTTATATTCATGAAATTTCGTCGTCTCTTTTTTATCTTTTATATTCATCATGTTTGAATTCTACTTCTGCTTTATATATTTCGAACGTTTACTTTTTATTATTTAGACATTTAAATTTTTCGCAAACGAATTTGCATATGTATGATAAAATCCTTCTTATAATACAAAACACTCCTGACGAAAGTTCGCAAAAGACTGTAGTAAAGCGATTTGGTAAAAGTTTTGCGGTCTTCATTTATTAAGAATGCAAAGTAAAGACATTAAATTCGCGTAGGGGAGGAAAAGTATCTATCGATAACGAGCGAGCAATCGGTTTCCGATTCTGAATTAACCATGGGAGCTGTAGTCTTCATCGGTCGGTTATGGGATGAGCTTTGGTGATAATACGCACTGGACAAAAAGTAAATTGAAACGTACTTTGACAATGAAAATTTTTAAAATTATTTAGTGAAAATTATATATAAATTTTGTGATTCACGGTTAAAGCATATAAAAATTAGAGGATTATAAAGTTTTAATTTTTGCATCTCAAATTATTTTAATGTTTTATTTTAATTAAACCTTCAATTTTTAATAATTAAGTAAAATATAACTAGTTTCTATTTTAATTAGTTTAGAATAATGTAAATGATAATAGTTTTTTACCTCTTTCAAGACAGTTTCACGTATATTTTAAAATACACCGTAAGTTATTGCATACATAATAAATGAGAGATTGCGGTAACTTAAAAATTATAAGTTTTTTTATAAATTAAATTTCCGGAAAAATTTTTGTGTGTAAGTATATAGAAATAATGTTTCAATATATTCAAATAAATTACCGTTTTAAATCTTCCTCTTTAGTGAGTTAAACCAGTGATAATTGTTTATCAGGATCCGTTATTTTAATCGGATTTTCTGTTATTTATTTTGTAAGCTTCTTCAAGCTGCGAACGTAACGTATATCAAATATTTAATTTTTTGTCAATTCTTTGTTAAATTAGAATACTAACGATAATGTTGCACATTATCGGTTTATTAGAAAATAAAAGGTTTTTCTTAAAATTTTGAACTTATTACAAAAATCTTCGAAATGGTGCTTTAATATAATATTTAATTTTAATGCCAAAAAAAAAAAAAAAATGTAACAAAAATTAAATCCTTTCAGTCCAGCAGTATACAAAAAAGTCAGTCATGTACAGTCAAAAGGGTATCACACAGCGTTCAATCACAGTTTGATCTAAGTACCAGAAGGTAGTTATGGATTATACCAGGATGTAGTTATGGATTCTGGACACATTTTGTTAACAAAGAAACTTACCTCTTCTCGGGTCATTTTCTATCACTAAAATAAGGTTAAGTTTAAATAATTATCTATTTAAAGTGCTCAAGTCCAACTTCAAACAAATTACTTTATCTTCACAAAAATCGCATCATAAGCCAACGTAAGAACGAATTATTAAAGAAAGAGCACAATGGTTACCATCGAGAAAACTTTGATCAGAGGTCGAGAGAAAAGAAATAAAACAATCTACAGATAAAGAAGAGTTAAAGATATCTGCAAGAGATATGGCACGCGTGTAGGAGAATCATTGTTACATGCTATTGGAAAACGTATCATTTGCAATCTTGTTTTCGCGAAATAAATTAATATGCGAATTTTAAAATCACTTGAGCCTATACTTACTTTATATTTAATACTCGACGTATTCCTTCCATCGGCATTTTTTAATGTTTTTAACCATCTCTCTTAAAATAATGTCTAAGCATAATGTTTCATTTTACATTATGGGCATTATAAATATTTTCCGCGATAAATGTGAATGGTAAATGATTCTAACAATTAAAATTTTCTTTTGAATAAAATGATTAACAGAATAATTTATTATTATGTATTATAATTATAATTAAATGGTTGTATTTTTATTTTATATATTAGCGTGAACCATTCCAAGACTATTATTTGCTGGAATCTGCTCCGCGCGAACGAAATCGCGCATCATATTTTAAGAATAACTATAACATATGTAAAACTTTTAATTGGGATATATTTTCTACCTGTGAGCTCATTTTGATAGTCTTGCCTCTTATGTACAGCCGAGAAACATAATATTAGCGTTCCAAGTTTCAGCAAAATCTATTCAACAGTTTCGGCGTGATGCGCGTACAGATAGATAGACAGATAGACTCTATATCGATAGTAATGTTTATTACATTAAGTATTTAAAAAAAAAAAAAAAAAAAATGATGTATAATAATAATCTCGACCTTGTTAATGAAAAATTCTTATTTATATTTAGTCACATAATAAATTAAAATAGATAAACGTTAATTAATTTTTTTAGAATCTATACTTTATTGCAAATATACATACATAATATTTTAAAAACTGATCAACAATTTTTGTGGGAAGATTTTTTATAGCGGGATCATTAATTATCACTAGCGGTGAGAGTTCGAAGCATATTTAAATAAGTTAAAGAAAGTTTTAAAACCTGTTGAAAAAAAGTAATATTGTTAGCACAGAGAAGTATATTTAAAAATCAGCCACTTATTTTGTTTTTCCTTTTTTTTTTTTTTTTTTTTTTTTTTTTTCATCAAACGATTATTGAACTAATCGTTTGAAAAAATGAAGGTTAATTTTTTATTTAAACGGATCTAAACTTACATTAAGAAAACTCTGAAGAGAGAGCGTTACGAATTTTCCAGCCGTTAGTAAAATTGGATGATACGTTGAAATAAGTATAAAAATAATATTCCTCGCTTTTTTTCCGGATAATTCGTGCCAATCTATATTATAGGCGACATTTCCCAAATCATTGCACTGTAAAGTATTTTGCAGCGTTTTGTTTATTTGAATTCGATAATATTAGACGATGAAAAAAATTTAATGTGCAAAGTTACCCGTTCCGTTAAAAGATCGCCTATGTAGCAAATGATGAAAATGTTAAATATGAAAGATGACAGTAGTAGAGTGTAGACAATCTCATTAAAAATTTCACTCTTTTCAAATTCCTATGCTTAGGAATATATAAACGTTTAAAATAATAGTGAACGAAGTGGAATAGAGAATAGAGTCGTAGAAAAAAAAAAAAAAAAAATTACGTAGCTTACCGTTATAAAGTAATATCCAAGCATGCAAATATTGAAAGTACATCCAATTAATTCAATAAAACATATTCCGGACATGATGTTTTCTAATTTTGCTGCAAAACTAAAAACAAATAAATGTATATAGGATTTAACCTTTATATAAATCAAAATACATTAATTTAAACGAAACCGATTAATGTTAAAAAAAATCATAATCACCGCTAAATTGATAAAATAAAAACTTAAATTTTAAAGAAAAATCTTCTTACTCGTATCAACGAATAATAACGTATATTTAAAAAAAAACGCCATTCATACTAACAGTTAAAAAATTTTATAATGTTAATAAACTACCTTTACCGTAGGAATTATTTTACATTTATTTACGTATTCGTTGCATAATGTAAACCGAGTGACATTTTATCATCCGATATCTTCTATACCGTGCAAATAATTTCAGTGTATGTACTTCAATGCGTGAATATGCTTCGTCACGATTTTCCCCAGCAACTTATTGTCGAAATTTTTGATGAGATCTTGCAGCATGGACGAGATGACGGCTATCTGACCGCATATGTGCATTGTGCACAGTATCGCGATACTGTGAAGCGCCGTGGATACTGTGTAATTTACCAGACCGCACATACATTGTATTGAATAAACAATATCGTAGTTCGGTCGAATCTGAAATGACGTTATAGTTTTTATTTAAATAATGACGATTTCGTATGTAAATGTAGCTCATGGTTATATAAGTTAATCGCATAAAAATCTACGTAGTTTAATAATAATAAGACCATTATGAAAATAAGGTAACATTTTTAAAAACATATCTTTGTTACTAGATTGAAGGGTAAAAATAAAAAAAAAAAAAAAAATAAAACAAAAAAAAAAAACTCACTTGCGGATTAAAAAATATGTAGTAAGCAGGAATAGCTAAGTGTCTGTAGGTGACATTATTGACGATGAAAGTTCCTTTGGCAATTGGAACAATAACGGTGAAGAGTAGACCACCCGAATACATGAAAATCGCGCAAATCGTCGTCATAACTCTTACGGATCTCGTGTTCTTCATCATTATATGACGGTCCTCGATAGTATCCACTTCGTTCCAATCCAAAGCCATTTTTGTCATGCAATCGCGTATCTCCTTATTTTTTGATAGTATACCGAAATACTTGCAAATATTCATCGTTGAGAAACTCAATGATCCTAATAACTTTAGATGAAACTGAAAAAATAATTTTTTTTTATTCTTCAAATACGTTGTACCAAAATTAATGCAACTTATTCATCGAACACTACAAACTACCATACATATAATTTTTTGGATATTTTCTATGCATGCTTTAGAAAATACAGAGGTGTAGGGGCACTTTTTAATTGGCTTTGAAAGCGCACATCTTTGCAACGGAGTAATAAAATAAAAAATGACGTAAGAAATCTCGACTTAATTTTGAAAGTTCTATCAAATGTAAACAAATTTTAATGCCATCTTTACATGTACGTATGTCAGGCCATACTAACAAATGTTTAAAAAACATTTATGTTAAAGTTTTATGAAAATTGGTTAAAAATCGTGGATTTTAAAAGATGGTGACAGACATACAGACGAACAATGGAGAGACGGATAAACATCAAAATAACAAAAATTTATTACATATATACAATACATAATAAACAAAAGCATTTGTAACAAAAAATTAAAATAAAAATAAAATATAAGTAATTCACAGTCAAACTAGTAAAATTAGTGAAAATTTTCTATTTATTTTAAAATTTCATGAATATCATTTTTTTACTACAGCATTTATTATCAGTGAATCTTATTTGCTTGCCATTTAATTTCTAAATGGTATGTAATTATGAGAAACTATGTTAATTATAAGAAAATTAGCTGAAATATATTTCTTTTTCAAATTTTAACTTATGGCATTACAGTTTATCAATAACACACGTCCATAATAAATTTTATTGTAGTAGTTAATCAACAATAAAATAATTTAATAAAATTTTATAATAAAATAATTCAAAAAACATTCAAGTTAGCTTGAAATAAATTTTTTATAATTAATTTTTAATTTCATTTTTGTAGATATGCGTTCAAAATGATGCAAAACCTTAAAATTCATGTCCGTGAGCAATATGAACAAAACGTTGGGCAGCCAACGAAATATTAGCAGAAATGTACAAACTCCGATAGATATTGTACGATAAATCGACGAATCATTATCAGATTTTACTGGCCACAATCCCAAAGGCTTCAATAAACATCGCGACATTTGAACGGCGTATTCGAAATCCTTAGTATTTCTGCATGCATCAAATTTCATTGCCTCTTTTTTAACTTTTATATTAGCCATGTTTGAATTTCACTTCGTAACAATGTATTTTAAACTTTTATTTCATGAATACGAGAAATATATATCGATCAACTTTTTATTATTAAAACAAATTTTTCATAAATTTATTTACATACATGTGTATGATATTCTTTTAAAACGCTCTTGATGGAAGTTCGTGAAAGACTGTAGTGAAGCGAAATGGTAAGAGTTTTGCGGTCTTCATTTATTAAGAATGCAAAGTAGAGACATTAAATTCGCGTGGGGGAGGGAAAAGTATCGATAAGCCAGCAATCGGCTTCTAATTCTGAATTAACCATGGGAGCTTTAGTCTTCATCGGACAGTCATGGGATAAACTTTTGTAATAATACTCATTCTACAATAAGAAAGTTGGAACGACGATTAATAATGAAAATTTATAAAATTATTAAATTTAATTTAGTTTGACTTTGTGAATTATGTCTAAATAGGATAAAAGAATTACAATTATTTCATCGCAAAGAATTACAATATTTTGTTTTAATTATTAACTATTGGTTCGATTTAATATTTCAATAAAATATAACAAGTATTTATTTAAGTAAGACTAGAATAATGGATAATAGTTTTTTATATTTCCTAAGACAGTTTCATGTACATACATATATACCTGTGTATTAAATTTTCTAAAGTCTACTGCCACTTTTGATTTATAAAATATTATACTTGTCACATCAGAGAAAATAAAACTCATAATTCAATGAAGTTGTGATGCTGTTTCAAAGTGATGTTAATTTTTACTAATATGATTCGAAATAATGTCGTTTTCTTAATTTATCATTAGGTGATGCTTTTAAAATGATAAAATACTAAAATATGTTATTCAAAAATATTATTAATTTCATACAATAAAATCTTGTAATATTAACTAGGTTTATATAAAAGAATTGTGATACGATATACTTGTTCTCATTAAACGTTATTACAGATGTAGAATTAAAAATTTTGATAAATTGAACAAAATTAATAAATATATATATATTCTTGATATTCTACATAGGCCAAAAACCGATCTCGTATAATTGCAATAAATTGTAACTAAATTTATGGACATAAGTTGTTTTAAAACTTCGGATGCGTCAAAGATATATATCATTTAACTTAAAAGTTCTTACTTTTGCGACCATTTAATTACTTGAAAGTGTCATTTAGCTCTCTTATTCTTATATTTATCGTGAACGTAACTTCCGAGATAATACGATATTATAGGTATGGTTAAATGGTTTAATTTTGTCGCTTTATTTGTTCATTGTCTAAGCTTTTCCGTATTTAAACATTAAATTCATTTTTTTTTTTTTTTTGTTCAATGCGTTTACTGTTCTAAACATAGTTTATGTAAGAAAAACTTACTTGATTATACATTAGTATTAGAATTTTCTATGTTTTTTATAGATTCTAGAAATACTTCACAGATTTTGACGTATTTAATGTCGTTTAATATTTTGATTTGTATACATTCTTTCATTAATTGAAAGCAGTAAAAGTAAGAAATTAAAGAATTTTAATTCATCATGCATCAAAACATCATTATCAGGTTTCTATAATCAAACGAGGAACTCTTATATAATTTCGCTCTGTCCATCTGTCTGTGCATCCGTCACCATCTTCTAAAATCTACGATTTTTGATCCTTTCTTTCATGAAATTTTAAATGTGGATAGTTTAAATAGATGTCTTCTTTCAAGTGATATAAAATATTTATCGAACATTTATTAGAGTGCTCCTCTCCATATATATAAAGTTTCGACGAAAATTATTTTTTACCGTACTCCCCTACCCATATGGTGGGGTATCATTAGATAGATCTTTTAAAATCAAGTTGTGATTTCTGACATCATTTATTATTTTAACTGCTTCGCTGCAAAGTTATAAGTTTTTCAAAGTCTGTTACAAAGTATACGCCATTACCCCTGTATTTTTTTCAAAATGTTCTCTATGACTAAATCTAAAAAAATACAGTTTATATTGTTTGATAAATACAATGAAATTAATATGGTTCGTAAATGTACGTTTATAATCATAAAAAAAATAAAACAGTATACAAAAACATGAATTTTTTTTTTTATATTATATTGGTGGAAATAGAAAAAAAAAAAAAAAAATTAAACAAACACAATAAAATAAAATATCAAATCTTACTCGAAAATTGCATTAATTCCAAGGATCTACTATACGATGATCGTATAAGTTGCATCGGTTGATAACAGCTCACTTATTTTCACAATATTCGATTTTTGTTATTACAATTTTTGCCATAATTCATTTAAGGAATACTGTTATCGAGAACTTTGCAAAATAAAGTCATTTAGATGAAGAAGAAAAGAGCGAGGATACAGTAATCTGAAAACTATAATTTATTTTATGAATGAAAAGTCCTCAAATTTTTGTGTGTATGTAGAAAAAATGTTTCAATATATCGAAATAAATTGTGGTTTTGAGTCTTTTCTTTTTAGCGGGTTCATTCAGTGGCAATTGTTTATCAGGATCCGTTATTTTTGTTGAATCTTCTATTACTTTTTTGTATACTTCTTTAAACTGCCATTGTAATTTATATAAATTTAAGAATTTTTTGCCAGTTTTTTTTTTTTTAATACTATTTAAACTCTGACAATTTTCATAATTAATCGAATAATGATAAATTTATGAGTACCTTTGTTTCAGAAACACTACGTTACCAGTTTTCAGGAATCCTTGTACATCGGGAACATTTGAAAGCCTTTTGTAAATCGTATTTATTTTCCTCTCTTTATATTTTGAGAAAAGTTTGAACAACGAATTGGGCATTCAGCGTCGTCATTGTTGCTTACCTTCTACACCAGAGTAGACCCAAATACGGTCATCTGTAAGCAATCTAAAATTTTTGGTTTTTCGTTTTTCATTATTCGTAAATAACGTTTATTTTCACCAAACTTTTATTTCAATTAGTCAAGTATATAAAATATTTTGACGATTCCGAGAGTATTTAAATAAAAAACTCACCTTGATCAATTTTTTTTTTAATGAAAAATTCTTATCCTATGAATGATATTTCAGCTAAATGTTTTTACAATGGTCGACTAAAGTAGTTTACTGATTTCATATATCAAGAAGAGTTGGTTTTAGTTTTGTAAAAATATACGGATTAAAACGAAATTCGATCATTTTACCTTACAATAAAATAATTAAAACCAGTAGATAAACGAGAGTTAAGGATATTTCCAAGAAAAATGTCACACGCGAAGTAGCATCACTATAACCGAGATTCAGCGGCACCACCTGCCAACACGTTAGATCGTTATCCGATCTACCGATGATTGGGCATCAATCCTGACATCCCGCCCTTATCCACGAGTACTGTTCTAATCTGCTGCAGATTATGCTGTTTCGTTCCCCTTATTGCATTTTCACGAAATAAATTAATTGAAATATTAGAATCATTCGAATCTATACTTATTTGACTCCAGTACCCTGCAGGCATTAGCGCGTAAGCGTTTGCAAAAAAAAAAAAAAGAAAGTCAAGAACGTTAAATCACTGCAATTCGATCAGCTTATTGTTTAGCTTTATTATTGATTTATCCGCTGTACCTTCCGATGAAACTATACAATCGGCATTGTGTATTTGATCTTCTTATGCTCGAATAAAGGCTTGTTCAATATTTAGTGAATATTGAGCGAAATTTTCATACTAACACATCGCTCAATAAGTCCCGAGACTAACCCAGAGATGGTGCTAGTAATACCAAACTGGCCACGTTTCCATAGAGTGCGAACCTTTACATGAAAGGTGTAAAAATTTCACGTCGATCGGATCACAGACAGCAGAGTTATCGAGGTTAGAGTAAAGTCACTTTGTAATTTGTTTGAAAAATGGAAAAAAGCGAGTTTCGCGTGTTGATAAAACATTGTTTTTTAATGGGTAAAAACACCGTAGAAGCCCAACAATGGCTTGAAAAACATTACCCGGACTCCTCTCCATCCAAACCAACGATTTGTCGTTGGTATGCTGACGTTTAAACGTGGTCGTACGGACACAAACGATGCGGAACGTTCGGGTAGGCCATTGGAAGCCGTTACACAGGAAAATGTGAGTGAAGTGTTAAAAATTGTAATAAAAAATCGCAAAGTGAAGGTCCGTGAGATTACAGAAATGACACAGATATCATCTGGAAGCGTATTTACAATCCTTCATGAAAAATTGAGCATGAAAAAGGTTTTTTCCAAGTAGGTGCCGCGATTGCTTTCAGTGGAACAAAAACAGCAACGAGTCGACGATTTAGAGAGCTGTTTATCGCTATTTACTAGCAATAAAAAGGATTTCCTGCGTCGATACGTGACCATGGATGAAACATGGATACATTATTTCACTCCGGAGTCGAATCGGCAATCATCTGAGTGGCGCATGCCTGGCGAAAGCCGCCCAAAGCGTCCAAAAACGCAGCAGTCTGCTGGCAAAGTCATGGCGTCTGTTTTTTGGGATACACATGGCGTGATTTTCATTGACTACCCGGAAAAAGGTAAATCGATCAACAGTGATTATTATATTGACTTTTTGGTACGTTTGAAGGAGGAGATCGCAGCAAAACGACCGCACACGAAGAAGAAAAAAATCCTTTTTCACCAAGACAATGCACCATGCCACAAGTCCATGAAAACAATGGCAAAATTGAACGAATTGGGCTTTGATTTGCTTCCCCACCCCCCCGTATTCGCCGGATTTAGCCCCCAGCGACTACTGGCTCTTTGCTGATCTCAAAAAAATGCTTCAGGGAAAAAAATTTGGCTCGAATGAGGAGGTCATTGCCGACACTGAAGCCTATTTTGAAGCAAAGGATAAATCCTTCTATAAACATGGTATAGAAATGTTGGAAAAGCGTTGGAAAGATTGTATCACTCTAAAAGGAGATTATATTGATGAATATAAATGATTTTTGAAAAAAAATGTTGTTTTCGTTGTTAGTCTCGGGACTTATTGAACGATGTGTTATACCCTACTACTAGCATCTTCCACATTTAACATTTTCATCATCTGTTATATAGGTGATCTTTTAACAGAACGGGTAAAATTAAACGCTAATCATCCAATCTCAATAACTGCTGGAAAATTCGTAGCACTTTCTCTTCAGAGTTTTCTTAATGTAAGTATTTTGAAAACCAAGTTTAGATCGGTTAATTTAAGTTTGAAAAGGTTTATTTTTACAATTAAAAATAGATTAAAACAAAAAAAATAGCAGATTGTTAACAATATTATTTTTCAACAGGTTTTAAAAGTCTCCTTAAGTTATTTAAATATTATTCGAACTTTTGTCGCTAGAGTTAATTAATCAACATCCTATGAGAAATCGTACCATAAAAGTTGTTGCTTAATTATAAAAACTTTAGTTCTTATGTTTGTACATTCAGAATAAAAAATAGATTTAAAAAAATTAAATAATGTCTATCTATTTAAATATATTATAAGACTAAATATATTCCCACAAAATGAAAATACAACTTACGAAATAGGTAATATAATAATATTATAATAATATATTTGGTTGAAATTATTGATGATGAACGCAATGTAAAATGAAACATCATGAGTGATCAGAAAATTATTATTAAAAAAACTGTATTATTAATGTATAAATACTAAATACTAGTTATCATCAAGTACGCTTAGGTATTATTTTAAAAGAATTATACAAATTTTGCAAAAACGTTACTTTAAAAAAATTTCGACAATGTGCAATAACAACTTAACCAACTTTAAAAAAACAGAAAGTTCTTCAAATCAAATACTACGCAAAGGAAGTATATATCAATTGGTCCCATTATACTAGTTATTATATTTGTATAACTAGTACAAATTGAAAAATGGAACTTATAACAATAGAAAACTTATCTCAAAAAAACATTGAGCAAGAATTTATTCAGACAAAGTCACAAAAAGAAAAAAAAGAAGAAAATTTTTATCTAATACTTCTATCTTATTCTACAGTTAAAGTTATTAGAAAAATAATAATAAAATATTGAATATTGAACATAAAAGAATATTGTATAATCTAATAAATACTCGTACAATTTGTGAATAGGAGTTTTCCATAAAAACTATATTATACTTTTTTTTGTCATCTTCTACATTTAAATCCACATATACATCTAAATCTACATTAAATGTAAAAAACTGCAAACAAATTTTTTGTAAGTAACACATCGTTCAATAAGTCCCGAGACTAACAACGAAAACAACATTTTTTTTCAAAAATCATTTATATTCATCAATATAATCTCCTTTTAGAGTGATACAATCTTTCCAACGCTTTTCCAACATTTCTATACCATGTTTATAGAAGGATTTATCCTTTGCTTCAAAATAGGCTTCAGTGTCGGCAATGACCTCCTCATTCGAGCCAAATTTTTTTCCCTGGAGCATTTTTTTGAGATCAGCAAAGAGCCAGTAGTCGCTGGGGGCTAAATCCGGCGAATACGGGGGGGTGGGGAAGCAAATCAAAGCCCAATTCGTTCAATTTTGCCATTGTTTTCATGGACTTGTGGCATGGTGCATTGTCTTGGTGAAAAAGGATTTTTTTCTTCTTCGTGTGCGGTCGTTTTGCTGCGATCTCCTCCTTCAAACGTACCAAAAAGTCAATATAATAATCACTGTTGATCGATTTACCTTTTTCCAGGTAGTCAATGAAAATCACGCCATGTGTATCCCAAAAAACAGACGCCATGACTTTGCCAGCAGACTGCTGCATTTTTGGACGCTTTGGGCGGCTTTCGCCAGCCATGCGCCACTCAGATGATTGTCGATTCGACTCCGGAGTGAAATGATGTATCCATGTTTCATCCATGGTCACGTATCGACGCAGGAAATCCTTTTTATTGCTAGTAAATAGCGATAAACAGCTCTCTAAATCGTCGACTCGTTGCTGTTTTTGTTCCACTGAAAGCAATCGCGGCACCCACTTGGAAAAAACCTTTTTCATGCTCAATTTTTCATGAAGGATTGTAAATACGCTTCCAGATGATATCTGTGTCATTTCTGCAATCTCACGGACCTTCACTTTGCGATTTTTCATTACAATTTTTAACACTTCACTCACATTTTCCTGTGTAACGGCTTCCAATGGCCTACCCGAACGTTCCGCATCGTTTGTGTCCGTACGACCACGTTTAAACGTCAGCATACCAACGACAAATCGTTGGTTTGGATGGAGAGGAGTCCGGGTAATGTTTTTCAAGCCATTGTTGGGCTTCTACGGTGTTTTTACCCATTAAAAAACAATGTTTTATCAACACGCGAAACTCGCTTTTTTCCATTTTTCAAACAAATTACAAAGTGACTTTACTCTAACCTCGATAACTCTGCTGTCTGTGATCCGATCGACGTGAAATTTTTACACCTTTCATGTAAAGGTTCGCACTCTATGGAAACGTGGCCAGTTTGGTACTACTAGCACCATCTCTGGGTTAGTCTCGGGACTTATTGAACGATGTGTTAGATAATCGCACGAAATATTTCACTTTCTTCGAATTCCTATGCTTAAAAATATATGCGTTTGAAATAATAATCAAATACAGTCGAATAGAAAACAGTCGTGAGAAAAATAGTCATTCGGCTCACCGTTATGAAGTAATAACCAAGTATACAAATATTGAATGTAGTCCCAAAGAATTCAATAAAACACATTCGACACATGATGTCTTCTAATTTTGATGCAAACTGGAAAAAATAAAACAGAACTGATTAATGCTAAAGTAATCATAATCACTGTTAACAGATTAAATTAAAATAATAAAGTTAAATTCTAAATAAAAAATATTTTTTCTCGTATTTAACCATAATGAATATTTACAAAAATTTCATTTGCATCATCCGACAAAACTTTTACTTGTGCAATTCTTAAAAAAACTAATAATGTGAAAAACTATCTTTACCATAAGATTGCTTTACTTTTATTTACATATTCGTTGCTTGCAATGACAAAAAATATATAATAAAATATAAGAAATCCAAATAAAGGACATATATAAGTGAAGTGAGCGAAATTTTATTATTCGATGACTTCTATACCGTGCAAATAATTTCAATGTATGTACTTCAAAGAATAAATATGTTTCGTCACAATTTTTCCCAGCATTTTCTTGTCAAAATTGCTAACGAGATTTTGCAGCATCAAGGAGATGACGGCGGTTTGACTACAAACGTGCATTGTGCCAAGTATCACAATACTTTGAAGTGCTGTTGCTATTGTATAATTGACCAAACCACTCATACATTGCATCGAGTAAATCACATCGTAATATGGTCGAATCTGAAATAAAGAAACAATTTTCGTTTGAATTAAGACGGTGTCAAATATTCTAATAACTCAGCAAATATCAATATGTCATTAAACATAGCTAATGATTATATGAATTGAAATGAAATAAAAGTGACACAGAGAATACGTAAATACTCGCTAGATGTTTAAATATTCAGTTTTATATCATGACCGTCAACAGTTAGATAACTATTTAAAAAAAAAATGTTTTTGTCCATAACGAAGAGACAATAAAAAAGATAACTTACACGCGGATTGAAAAATATGAAGTAAGCTGGAATAGCTAAGTGTCTATGGGTAATATTATTGATGGTAAAAGATCCTCTAGCAATTGGCAGAATAATGGCGAAGAGTAGACCACCTGAATACATAAAAACCGCGCAAATCGTCGTCATAACTCTTACGGATCTCGTGCTCTTCATCATTATATGACGGTCCTCGATAGTATCCACTTCGTGCCAATCCAAAGCCATCTTTGTCATGCAATCGCGTATCTCCTTATTTTTTGATAGTATACCGAAATACTTGAAAATGTTCATCGTTGAGAAACTCAATGGTCTTAATAATTTTAGCCAAACCTGAAGAAATAATTTTTTTTTTACATTTTTAATCATTCATACATTGTATACACCGATAGAAGAAATTTTTGAATTAAGAGAAGCCTTCTCTTAAAAATGGTTTTCTTGTTTGAAAATAGTTTATTTTCTTATAATATAAAAAATCGGCTTTTTAAAGAAGCGGTTTTTTATTTTTAGCCTTGAATACTTTTTAAACAAGATAAACAGATATTTGTCTTAAGAATAATCTGCTCTTGAATTAAGAGATGGCCATTATGGTTCAAGAGAATCGATAAGTTTAATAGTTTCATTTTATTCGGTATTTAATAATTTTAATTTTAATTTTTTTATATTTTCAATAAAATAATAATAATATAATAATAATAATAATAATAATAATAATAATAATAATAATAATAATATAAACAAAATTTGTAAGTAATTTATTAATATATTTAATATTTCTTAAAATTTATTATTAAATAAAAAAATTATTAGTGCGAAGTGTCATATCCCTATATAACTTTTGCTCTCAAATTATCATGTAGGAAAAGGAAACGAGTCATTACTTAGTGGTGATATCTTAAAGTAGAAATATGAAAATCAAGAGCAGAAATTCTTGAGGCAAGAAATACATTTTTCTTAATAATGATTTTCTTAATTGAAATTATTTGTCTTATATGTATAATATTACTAATACTCGAATTATTATTGGTGAAATTGGAAATGTAATTGACGGATTCTTGATCCACTATAAATAATCAAATAAATTCAACGCAGGCATCGCTCAGAAAAAATTATCAAAAATAAATAAAATCAGGACTAGAAGAAAACAATGGAAAAGTTGCAAAATAATTTAGAAAAATTACAATATAATGCAAGCACATGAAGACAGAGAAAAATAGAGAAAAGTAGTATACAAGTGAAAAATTCATAAGAAAGGATAATTCAGCAAAAACGAAATCCTTATAAGCTCAAATAAAATATGCATAAGAAAAAGGGAAGATTTAAATATCAAAATAAAACGAAGAAGAATAACATGTAAATACTACATAATTTATATAAACCGATTGTGAGAATAAAATTTGCGATGAGATGAATACTACACCTAATAAATCAAAAGAGAATAATGAAACAGTTTGCTTCTCTTTGTACATTCTTTGCAAATATAGGCAAAGGCGATATATAGAAGACTATTGTAAAATTTGCCATGCCTAAAAATGCATAATTTATGATGAAATAAAGGATTCCCTTCGTACATCTTCTGGACAGCCTCCAATTTTCCTACAACATTCAGATATGACGCAAGTGAGAAACGCTCGCAAGTAAAAATAAGTGTTCAAGTGATAATGTTAGCTACAATATATTTGTGTATTCGCTTAAATTTATTTCAATTTATTGTGGCACATAAAAAAATAAAAAGGATTCTTGCGTAAAAATTAAAACGTAATAACTTAACTTTGAAGCAGCACTAATAATCTTTAGTTACCGATAGTTTAATTATGAACAAATATTCATACCAGAAATTTTTTCATTATTTATCGGATTGTAACTTATCTAAATATTGATTTATCAATGTATAATAAAATAATTCAACAAACAACTATTTAAAATTGCTTTTTATACTTCTCAAAATTCAGTTTAGATTTTATTCTTGTTAATAAATATTCAAAATAATATTAAACCTTTAAATCATTTTCGATGAGTAATATGTACAATAAGATGGGCACCAAACGAAATAACATAAGAAAGATACAAACAGCGTTGCATATCGTGCTATAAATCGACGAATCATTATCAGATTTTACTGGCCACAATCCCAAAGGCTTCAATAACCATCGCGACATTTGAACGGCGTATTCGAAATCCTTAGCATTTTTACATGCATCAAATTTCATTGCTTCTTTTTTATCAGTTACTTTCACCATTTTCGTATTCTACACCAAATCGATGTATTTTTAACTTTTATTACATGAATACGAAAAATCTACTGATGTACATTGATCCAATTTTAATTATTAAGATATTAGGTTTTTCAGACAAATGTTTTTTCGTATTTATGTATATGTTTCAATATACTTCTTATAAAACACTCCCGATGGAAGTTCGCGAAAGACTGTAGTGAAGCGCATCAGTAAGAGTTATGCGCACTTCATTTATTAGGAATGCAAAGTACAGTCATTAAATTCTTAGGGGAGGAAAAGTATCGATAATGAGCGAGCAATCGGCTTCTGATTCTGAATTAACCATGGGAGCTTTAGTCGTCATCGGACAGTCATGAGATAAACTTTTGTAATAATACTCATTGTACAATAAGAAAGTTGGAACGATGATTAATAATGAAAATTTGCGAGATTATTAAATTTAAATTCGATAAATTTTGGGAATTGTGATTAAAATATAAAGATATCAGAAAATTTCGAAGTTGATATTATTTTAGTATAAACCATTTAAAACATTACATTCTAATTAACGAATGCCGTTAATTTTATTTAATTTCTAATTAATATATAAGTTTTACGTTAATAAGATTAGAATGAGGTAATTCATAATATTTTTTAACCTTACTCAATATCGCCGTTTGTATACTTGTATATATTTTGAAATTTTTTAAATATACAGCAAATTATAACATAAAATATTGTCTTTGCCGTACCAAAAAAAAAAAAATTACGTATTTTATTTCAAAGGAATATTTATTTTTGATCTGTGTAATATATTTGAAAGATTATAAAATATTGACACATAAAAATATTATTAATTTTGTAAAAATTAATATATTTTTATAAATTTAAAAATTGGCACAATATTTTATTTTATAATTGAACGTTATGTTATAAAAATATAGAATTAGAAATTTGATGAACTAAACAAAATTAACGAATGTGGTTTTTATATTCTACATAGGCCAAGAATAGAAAGGATATAATTATTCTAGAAAAGAAGTTGCTTGCATATAAAATTGAAGAAACCGTTGCAGCGTTTTCAACAAATTGTAGCCACGTTTGTTTATACATACGATTCGATAATTATAAAAGCGTGGTGAGTAACTTCAGTCAACGTTTTATCTTATAGCTTCCTTCTTTTAATAACCTGTATATGCATATCCCGCTTCTTTTCTTTGCTATAATAACGGATAATATCAACGATTAAAAGTTGTTTTAAAACTACGGATACGTCAAAGATATTACATTTAACTTGCGAGTTCTTCTTTTTGCGACCATTTAATTGTTCTTAGTTATACTGTACCTTATACCCTTTAGCTCTCTTATTCTTATATCCATCGTGAACGCAACTTCCGGGATTATACAATATTATAGGCAATGATCAATATTTGTCGCTTCATTTCTTCATTGTCCAAGCTTTTCCGTATTTAAACATTAAACTCATTTTTTTTTTTTGTTCAATGCGTTTACTGTTCTAAACATAGTTTATGTAAGAAAAACTTCGTTTTAAATATAATTAAGATTATAGTTCATAAAAAGTAATACATGGCAGTTTTTAATATCATTTTCTTTTACAGAAATCTGAAAATTATAATTTATTTTATTGATAAAAATTTGTTGAAAATTTGATCCGTTACTTTTGTTTAATTTTCTGTTATTTCAAATGTCTGTAAGTCAAGAGTGTTTAGAGAACCGAAATTCAGCGACGCTACCTGCCAACACCTTGGATTATTACACCTCATCTACTGATGAATAGCCATCGATGCTATGTACATGATTTTATCAATAAGTACACTTACAATCTGCTGCAGAAAAACCATTTTCTATCTTACACTTTTACCAGTTAAATGAATATTTAAATTTTAGAATTATTCGAGTTTATCTTTATTTGATCCCTAATACTCAGCGTAATCCTTGTTGAGACTGCAGTATCCTGTAGACATTAGCGCGCAAGCATTTGTGAAAAATTAGAGGAAGTCAAGTACGTTGAATTATTGCAGTTTGATCAATCTATGGTTTAGCTATGTCAAAGTTATTCGTAGCACATTTTGATGTAATAATACAATCGGTATTGTGTACTTGTTACAATCGATATAATGGGTACAATCGGTACTTATCAATGAGCTGATTTTTTTTATCTATAATTAATGTTGATCAACTTTTAGTTATTATACATTTAATAAGAGTCAAAACTCACATTAATGTTTTGCAATAAGGAATAAAATTTTTATAAAATTTGTAGAAATCCCCACTAAAATAACATCTCTCTTAAAATAATTTCTTAAAATGTTATCTAGGCATAACTTGACAGTAAACTAGAATTTAATAATTAGGCATTAATAAGATTGTGTTTTATGATTACTCGTTCATTTATGATGTTTCATTTTAATTTATTTTAATTTCAATTTTACTTTTCATTTTAGTTTCTGCAAAATCTATCGTTATATAATAATACTATAAATTATAGCGCCTAGTTCGAATGTATTTTCATGCTATTAATGTGAAGTATTGTGACGCTTAAATATTTATTATTCTAATATTATTTGAATCTGAAATACATTTAGCCCTCTGCTATATTTAAATAGACTGACGTAATTTAATTTTTTTGTTTTATATTTTATTGCGAATAAGCATACATAATATCTATACTTCTGATTATCTATAATTTAATAATAACTGGTCAACAACTTTTGTGGAAAGATTTCTCATTTAGAATAATGATTCATTAACACTAGCGATAAGAGTTCGAAGAATATTTAAATAACTTAGAGAGACTTTTAAAACCTGTTAAAAAATATAATATCGTTAATGCAGATAAGTATTTTTTTTTTATTTAATACAAATATGTATGTTTGACAATCAGCTATTTATTTTTTTTTTTTATTTTTTTTTTTTGTTTTTTTATCAAAACAATGTTTAAATTAATTATAAATATGAAGCGTATTTAATTTGAATTAACTAATCTAAATTTTCAATAAAATACTTACATTAATTTTTATAAAATACTTACATTAATAAAAGTCTGAAGAGAGAGTATTACGACTTTTCCGGCAGTTAGGAAAACTGGATGATACGTTGAAATAATTAAGAATGTAACATTCCTCGCATCTTTTCCCGACAATTTATGCCAATCTATACTATATTCGGCTTCTCCCAAACTATTGCACTATAAAGTTTTTTACACAAATTTTTTTTACTCGAGTTTCATAATCATCGATGATAAAGAAAATTAAATATGTAACTTTACCCGTTCCGTTAAAAGATCGCCTACATAGCAGATTATGAAAATGTTAAATATGGCAGATGTTAGTAGTAGAGTATAGACAACCGCGAGAAATATTGTTTCATTCTCTTCGAATTCCTATTCTTAGAAATATATATACGTTTAAAATAATAGTGAATGAAGTGGAATACTTAGATAACAGTCAAGAAAAAGATAAAGAAACTTAATGCACCGTTATGAAGTAATATCCAAGCATACAAATATTAAATGTACATCCAAAAAATTCAATAAAACACATTCCACACATGATGTCTTCTAATTTTGATGCAAAACTGTAAAAAAATTAATCTTTATTAGGACATACCACATACATGAATAAAGTAATGTTAATTCAAGAAAAGCTAATTAATGTTAATGGAATCATAATTGCTGTTAAATTGATAAAATAAAATAAGTTAAATTCTAAGGAAAAAATTTTTTTTTTCATATTAATGTATCATAATAAATATTTACAAAAATTTCAATTGCACCATTCGACAAAACTCTTACTCGTGCAATTGATAAAAAATCTAATAATGTGAAAAAACTATCTTTATTATAAGATTATTTTACATTTGCGTACATATTCGTTATTGACAAAGACAAATATATGTTAAAATATGAGTAGTCCAAATAAAGGACGTATACTTGTATAAGTGAAGTGAGCGAAATGTTACCATTAGATATTTTCTATACCGTGCAAATAATTTTAATAGTTATGTACTTCAAAGAATGAATATGTTTCGTCACAATTTTTCCCAACATCTTCTTGTCAAAATTGTTGATGAGATTTTGCAGCATCAAAGAGATGACGGCGATTTGAACACATACGTGCAATGTGAAAAGTATTGTGATACTTCGAAGTCCCGTTGCTATTGTGTAGTTGACCACACCGGATATGCATTGAATTGTGTAAACCAGTTCGTAGTTCGGTCGGATCTAAATTAGCGACATAATTTTTTTAATTATATATTAGGCATCTAAATTAATGATAATTTAACAGCAAAACGATAACAGACAATGCTATTCGTTCTAGCCAATGATTGCATAAGTTAATCAAATATAAATTATTTAAAAAATATGTGAATTTAAATCCTAGGTTTTTAAAAATTTAATTTTACAACATAACAATTAACATCAAGGTAACAGTTTCAAAAATATCTCATTATTATAACATCATAAGTAAAGAAGAAATAAGATAACTCACTCGTGGATTGAAAAATATGTAATAAGCAGGAACAGCTAAGTGTCTATGGGTGACATTATTAACGGTATATGATCCTTTGACAATCGGTACGATTATGTTGAAGAACAAACCAGCGGTATACGTAATCATCAAGCAAATCGTCGTCAATACTCTTACAAATCTCGCGTTTTTCATCATTATATCCCGTTCCTCAATTGTATCCACTTCGTTCCAGTCTAAAGCCATCTTTGTTATGCAATCGCGAATCTCCTTATTTTTTGATAATATTCCGTAATACTTGAAAATGTTTAACGTTGAAAACGTCAATGATCCTAATAATTTTAGCCGAACCTGTAGAAATAATTTTTTTTTTTTCACATTATAAGTAAGATACAGGCACAAATAGAAATATATTTGCAAGTGAAGAATGCGGCAAAAGTAATTTACAGTCAGAAATTTTTAACTTATTATGTGTGCAATCGATCTCATTTAAACGTAATAGCAAAAAAAAAACAATTTTTACAAAAAAAAAAAAAAAATTAAATTAAATTGAAATAAAAATGTTTATTTCACGATGTAAATGTTTTATTGTTTTAAAGAAAAATAAAAATATTCTTTAAATATGATAAAAATTTTCTATTAACATTAACTTTTCCGGTACATCATCCTTTTCTTCAGCACAAATAATAAGTGAGATGTTTTTTTTTACCATTAGATTTAAAGTTAGCTACAATATACTTGTGTATTTATATAAATCTATTGCAATTTACTATGAAACGTAGGAAGATGAAATTTACTTTTGCATAAAAATTAAAACATAATAAATTGCTTATTTAAAGTCTTGTGAATATGCATTTAAAATAATATACAACCTTTAATCTCTTTTCGATGAGTAATATGTCGAAGACATTGGGCACCCAACGAAATATTAGAAGAATTGTACAAACACTGATAGATATCGTGCGATAAATTGACGAATTGGTATCAGATTTAATTGGCCACAATCCCAAAGCCTTCAATAACCATTGCGACATTTGCACCGAGTATTCAAAATTTTTAGCTTTTCCACGTTGATCAAATTTTATCGACTCCTTTTTAACTTTCATATTTGTCATGTTTGAATTTCAACCCGTATCAATATATTTTAAACTTTTACAATGCAAATATGAGAATTATATACATAAATCTACTTTTTATAATTTAAACAATAGATTTTTCACATAAGTTTTTGTATAATTTCAAGTTTAAGAAATTTTAATTGCCGTGTACTTTTTACAAAACACTCCTGACGGAAGTTCGCGAAAGACTGTAGTGAAGCGCATCGGCAAGAGTTATGCGCACTTCATTTATTAGGAATGCAAAGTATAGGCATTAAATTCGCATAGGGGAGGAAAAGTATCGATAATGAGCGAGCAATCGGTTTCCGATTCTGAATTAACCGAAGGAAGCTTTAGTCTTCATCGGTCGGTCACGGGTTAAACATTTGTAATACTATTCACTGGACAATAAGAAAATTGAAACTGATAAATAATCAAAAAATTATTTCGCGTAAATCAGATGGATCATGCGAATCATGAATTAAAAAACATTTAGAGGATTCAATCAATTTTTATGCTATTTTAAAGTTATATTAATTTTTAGTAATATGGTTCAAGATGATATCTTTTTCTTAATATATCTTTTGCAATGCTTTTGTAATAACTTGAAATAGTTGGAAAATATTAATATATATTTCACAAAAGTATTATTAAATCAATTAAAAAAGAAAAAAAATTAAAAATACACACTAAACTTTTATATAAAAGACTTGATGCATTATTCTTATCAAGCGTAATTAATGCATAAAATATTTTAAATATTATTATTGAAATTATTTTATACAGATACAAAATTAAATGTTTTATGAAACAAAAGTTAACAATTAAATATGTACTTTATTTTTTAGGGAGACTAAAAATAGCAGAGCTATTATCGTTCAAGAAAGGAAGTTTCTTGCATAAAAAATTGGACAGACCGATACAGCGTTTTCAACAAACTGCAACTACGTTTGTGTACATACGGACCGATAATTACAAAAGAGCAGTGAGTAACTTCAGTCGACGTTTTATCTTATAGCTTCCTTCTTTTAATAACCTGTATATGCATATCCCGCTTCTTTTCTTTGCTATAATGACGGATGATTTCGGCGATTAAAAGTTGTTTTAAAACTACGGATACGTCAAAGATATTACATTTAACTTGCGAGTTCTTATTTTTGCGACCATTTACTTTTAATTTCTTTTAAATTATACTGTACCTTACCCATTGGTTCTCTTTTTCTTATATCTACCATGAATTTAACTTCCAGACTTGTATAATTTTATATGCAGTTGATTTAAGTGAAGTTTACTTGATTGCTGCAATTTTATAACCTTACACAGTAGTTTTAGAGTGTATTACACATATGTTTTCTTGTGTTTTTGCTGCGTTTTAAATATAACTGCAATGTTGTTTTAAACTTTTTTGTCTATGAAAAAGAAGTTCTTCATAGACATCAGTATAATTTATATAGTTAAGAATTTTCGTTTGCATACGAGTATCTATGTATATGTTTTTTGGTTTCCAGCTGTAAATATGGGAAATTAAAAAATTCTATCTATGTTTTTTGCTCTAAAACAAAATATCATTTTCACGATTTTCTAAGGTACTACGCTTCAATAAAAAATACTATATAGAATTAAAAAAAAAAAAAAAAAAAAAACTTATATAAAACTAGATTTTCTGGCTTTAAGTGCTTCATATGATAAAATATATTTATTTGCACAAATAATTTCTTTTACCGGTTAAACTTATATAACTAAAAAAATAATTATTAACAGGAGTGACAATAATTATTTTATTTCGTAAAATATTTCTTTAATCGTTATCAATCATAAGTGCAGGCAAATATTTTCAGCTATATTTAGAGATTTTGTATTTTACTGATTTCGTCTCAACTTCCATTTGCAATAACAGTTCTGACCATATTAAGATAACTTGCTGCAGCTTTCACAATCTAAAACATTTAAAAAAAAAGGAATATAAAAAAAGAAACGAATAATTTTATATACTCTAGTATACCGATTTAAATAAATTTTGTGACTGAAATTAATATTTGTGATTATATATTATTATTTTTAATAAACCAAATAAAGAAAAATTACTATTTGCATTCGTGAAAATTTGCTTTTGCAGACAGAAGAATGCTATCACAACTTTTTAAAAATTTTAAAAGATGATACAAAATCAAAAAAAAAAGGAAATCTTTCAATGTATTCTTTGAATCGATTTTAATTATTTAATCAGTTATGAGAAGAGAGGAGTGCTTCAATTTTTTCATCACAGAAATTAGTGAAAAAGAAATTGATAACAGCTTTCTCTAACTGAACTTTAATTATAGTCCCCATCATATTTCACAACATTACAATTCTACCTAATTACAATTCTTAAAACAAATGTTCTACTTGATCTAATGTTTAAGAATTATTTTAATAAGGCCGATGTTATTTTTTAATTTGAAAAAGAGCGTGAGCCTCATGCATTATAAAATAAATCCTGCGATCTATTAAAGGTATTTACTACTGATTACTGTAGCTTTAAATTTATATCGAGTTCTCTTTTGAGAATGAATATCAAGTTTTGGGAGTTCTTCAATGTCAATAATTTTTCTTAATATGTGAGCCAACAAAGATTGAAACCTTGATCTTCATTTCCAATAGATTCTTATAAAGTACTTCTAAATATTTGAAAGCTTCAGATTCTGCATCCGATTTTCTTACGTATTTTTTTATCATAAATCTTATTAATTTCTATTGATAGCAGATGACATCGGCACATTTTCAATTTTAACAATAAGCACTCATTTGACGTTTTATTTTTCCATCTGAAATTTATATTTTTTCGACTTGTCTTGTCAGTAATAGTCCCATAAACAAAGAAAATATGGATGATTTCAATAAGCTTCTTGCCAATTCTGCTAAGAATTTCACCATTTTTAAATTCTTTATAAGCAACTAGTTATATTTTTGATACTTAACATAACGAAATACATTTGAATTTATTAATCACTTTAGAAAAGATTGTGACGTTAGCATTTCCTAATAGGTACTTCATAATTTTTTTAGTACAAGGAATTTACTTAATCTTTCTAGTCTAAACTTCATAATTCAAAATATTTGAAACTAGATTTCTATGAATATCAAAATTATAGAGTTGTTATGATTTCTCCGTAATCTGTAAAAGCAAACTTTGACGAGGTCGTATATTTTTTCATAGTTTTGATGCATGACAAATAGAAAATTTGAGAATTAAATTTAGGGGTAAGGAAAACATTTTTAAATTTAGGGATCGCGTCAGAGTAAGAGAGTTTTTAAATAATTTAATTAAAATCTTACGCTAGAAAATCTGTCAAGTGACAAATTCATTATTTTGCCAGCAGTAAGTACAGCCGATAGTTGCTTCGACGAAACCAACATTATTAAATTTTTCGCTTCTTTTCCAGAAAGTTTATGCCAATCTATCATGTAAGCTGTTATTCCTATCTTTTCAGACTTTGATAAATTAAACAAGAATTATATAAATTATGATAGAATAGTAAAAATAACTGTTGTTTTGAAAGTATTCGCAATTCACCTTTTCTGTTAAAGTTTCTCCAATGTAACATAAGATGAAAATATTGAAAATTAATGATATTAGAAAAAAAGAGTGAGAAACTAATGCGACGATTTCCCTTTGTTCGTATTCCTGTAAGAATGTAATAACTGAACTTTTGTGACAACAAAATGTGAGAAAAAAAGTAAACCAAATTAATTGGCATAAATTTATATTTATGTGTGTTTGTTACGTGCAACGGAATCATTTTTTACCATAATCAAAGAATATCCTATGAAACAAATAAGATACGCACTTCCAAAGACTTCAGCGAGACATATCTCCTGGAATAAATCTTCTAACATTTTAACGAATCTGGAATTCATAATTGCAGTTTTTGAAAAATGAAGTTCGTGTAGAATAAAAATTTGAAAATCGCAAAGAAAATAATCACTTCAGAAATTGCAAATGTTGCTTTACTATTGAGCCGAGTAATTTCGCATTAAAATTATCTGTAAGTTTTTCCATCCTTATTGATGTTATCGTAATTTTACTACATATGTGCATGGCAGACACAAATATTGTGCTGTAAACACCACAATGAATCGTGTATCTCTGAATACCACACAAAAAATGAATCAAATAAATTATATCGGAAATTGGCCTGACCTAAAATCAATTTATGGAATGTATAATATTTTTAAAAAGTTAATAAAATTTTAGTTTTTTTTTTTTAAATAAAACACAAAGGAAGTCACTTATTTTCGAAAGTCTTAAAATATGTGCATAATACGCAGTGACAGGAAATTAATATTATACAATTTAATAAAAAATAATTACTCTACGGTGCATAGTATTTTAATATCTCTTCTATTAAATAATAATCAAAATTTTGACATTGTGAACATTAAAATCCAATACATACAATAATACCGATAACTGTATCTATTTACAATATACTTGGTTTTTCAGCAACTCTATAGTCATGCAAAGAATTACTTACATTTGGATTGAAAAATATAAAGTAACAGGGAAACGCAAAATTTCGTTGTGTTACATTTCCAATAATCGTCACTCCTCTGCTGATGGGTAATATGGTAATGTACGATATACCAGCGCAGTACATAAAAAATATGCTTAAAAACGTAAGTATCCTTCCTGTTTTCGCATTGGCCAACATTATTTTTCTGTTCATGGAACTTTCTACAGCTTGCCAGTCATCTGCTATTTTATTAAAGCAATTGGCAATTTGGTGTTTTCTAACGATAACTATCACAAACTCGAAAAAAACTAAGAAGCTAAATCCTAAAGGACCGCTCATCTTAAATCGCATCTGTAGAGTTAAAAAGTATTAAATTATTTAATAGTTAATTTAATGAACCGTTTTTGTGGATTACAAAGACTATTATAATGTTAAAATGATATCAGATAGTATATAATACAAAACAGGTAAATAAAAAAGTTTTCATACCACTGGATCTTTTACGAAGAAAAACGTAAATAAACACATGGGAATTATCACAAATGAAAAAAGCAAGAAGCTGATGGCTATTAAAATCAGACGTAAAATTGTTCCGTACGCCGGTAAAACTTTAAAAGGCCAAATTCCGAAAGGTAAGAGAAGCATACGCGTTACCTTCATAGCATACTCAAAATCTTTTATATTTTGTAAATTTCCATTATGCTTTAAATTCATGATTTCATCAAATCTATGTTTTCAATAATTTAACACAGCTCTTTCGGGAATGAGTATTCAAAGTCGTTGAATCTAAAAATTTTTTCAAATATTAACTTAAAATATAAAATTCTTAATTTTAAGTACTTAATAAACACACAAAATTACTTTTGTATCGACTTTGTCAAAATTTTTGGCAAAGATTCACGAACAGCTATGAACGAATGATGGCCGGACTTGAATGACTGGCCTCGCCAGCTCTGAAGTCGATATTTGGTGATTAAGAATTCAAGCTGCTGAAATCCCAGACTATTATCGTTGCAGAAAGAAATAGACGGGTTTGACCACAAACGATTTCGCTCCCCTGAATTTAACATTGCAAGCTATAGTCTCTGGCTCCGGGAGTCGTCAGTCTGCTATCAGAGCTTGAAGAAGTTTGAGCTCCAAAAGTCCATAAGTGAAGTTCATCGATGCGCGACTAAGAAGACAATAATATATAAAAGAAGAAATTTATAGTAGGAAAATATTAATTTTGTAACGTAGAAAAGATAATGAATTTATTTTTCAGTAGTAGAATTACTATGTAATTATTTCACAAATAATATTAGTGTAATGCACAATTTTTGACTTGCTTATATACTTTACATAGAATCATACATTTATAAATAAAGATTTACTATTATGTTATACCTTAAATAATAACGCAAGTGTTATTTTTATTTTGATTTTTATTAAAATGATATTTTGATAGTGAACATTCAAAGAAGTTGCTTCGTGACTGTCCAGATAATTATATTGCGTCCTTGCTCTCCTACATTACAACTGTAGTCGTCCTAGCGACGACCAAACGATGCACGAATTTAGAGCTTATAAAAAAGGCAAATCTCTGCAGGTAACCCCACACTTCAACTAATAACGCTTGTTATCACACGTAATTTTGATTCACTTTTTATAAGGATTTTTTTCTTTGGTAATCATGAGTAAGATTAAGTAGAAGAAAAGAAAATTAAAATTTGAATAAACTTCTAATAAAGATTGATGCATTAACTAAGAAAGTTAAAAGAATTCAAGAGGATAGTGATTTTTCATCGTCTTTATCCGATGAGAAAGAAAATATCGTGGTTGAAAGGCGGTTGTTAGTCCTTTGAATACGGATGATTCTTCAAATGAGGTCTTATTTATGGTTAATGAGATTGAAGAGGGTATGGAAGTTGGTAATCAAAGTTGACTTGATTTTGTAAGTATAGTAAAAATCTCTATAAAAAAACTAACTTTTAACTAAATTAAAAGGTTAGGCGAGTTTGATGTATTCCGCATTATCATGCATGGCAATCACATAGATTGCTAAACTATTTTATACATTAATTATATTAATTAAATTTGTATTTATCATAAAATGATTGTTACAAATCAAACGTAATAATCCTTGTTATTTTTTTAAGTATACATAAATATTTTAGCAACGAAAACTGTACAGTCGTTAGAATTCTTATTTTTCCTTTAACATGAATGCATAAACCTTATTTTCTTTCAAAGTATATAAAGTATAAAATATAACGGTAAAATCCATATTGTACACGTATTAATTTAACTTCATAGGAAAAACCTAAAATAAATATTCGGATAATAAAACTTCTCGAAAATTCTTACATTATAATATATTATTTCGTTTGTCGCGTACACCACGCTTCAACTTTCTTTCATTCTTTTGGGTTTTTTCCTCGCATAGAACCTTTCCTCTAACGTTTTATTACTTTTATGACTTTGGACAAGCAAGCGCTCGAACGTAGAATTACGGTCCTGCTATCCTTCGGTAATTTCGGGCATATGCAACACAGATGCAGCTTTAGTTTTTACTAAAACAAAGCATTATTGTTCTTTACCCCTACCATCCTTTTCCGAGGTAATGATTCAACTGACAAAATGTAAGAAAGGTCAGTCTACGTTGTAGAGTCGATAGGTCACGATCACATTCTTTGCATTTACGCGAGCTCCAAATTCATAATTCACATACTATACTACATTGATCACACTTTAAAACATTAAATCACTGTTTATACAAATAACGTAAATTTCAAGAGTTTTTTTATGCCTTTGGGCTTTTTCTCAACAATATTTAAAATCAATTAAATAAATTAAATCTATATTTTTAACGTAAATTCACTGTCTACTTATTTTTTACCTAACCACGAGATCTTCTCCATGTTGGAGCAGGTTTCGACCATACAAAAACTATTAAGTGCATTAAAAATATTACAAAATATATTAGTAAAAAAATAAATAAATTATAAAATATATCAAAAATATTCCAAAATATGTTAATAAATAAATAATCTTTCAACGAAATTACAGATTGAAAAAGTAATGAGATCAACAAATAGTCAAGTTTATTACCCCTAAAATATATTAGTAAATAAATAAAATAATTTTACGAAGAAATTACGGATTATATAATAAATAAATGGGATCAATAACAAAAAGTCTGTTTCATTACTTTATTATTTTCATCATAATAAAACAAACAATATATTCTTCTACAAAGTCGAATAATTAGTAACTAAACTAAAAATTCATCAAAGATTGATAAATGAAACTTAAATAATGTATTGATTTACCACAAATAACTCTCATAATATTAATTACGTAACTTGGCAGGCCCGTTTTGTTTTGGTCATGGTGTTGTCTATTAGTAACAATATGGATATTTTATTTGTATATATATGTATATATATATATATATATATATAAAACTGTTTTACATCACTTTATCACTTATTTCGATATAATAATATAATAGAATTTTAATACAACAATATAATAAATACATGACTCATATTTATAAATATAATTCAAACGGCCTTATTAAATGAATTGTTGCTCATTAAAAAAATACTAATCAATACTCATACATGGTGTTGTTTATCATTAATTATATGGATACTTTATTTTTATATATAAAAATAACTATTTTATATCAGTTAATCACTTATTTCAATATAACATTATAATTTAGAATTTAATGTAAAACTTATTTAACATAAAACTTATTCACTAATTTGAATGTAACAATATAATTCCAATATAGAATATATCACTTATTATCATAAAAATATAATTGAAATGGTATTATTAAATAAATTGTTGCTCATTAAAAAAATAATATTCAATATAACTTAACTTTTTTATAATTTTAAAAATTAAATATGAAAATACCAAATACCATCAAAATGTTAATAATTAAATAAAAGCAATTACTTTTTTAATACAGAGATATATGTTTTGCATACTCAAAACTCTTTATAAATCTTTATAAATATCAGTAATAAAAGAAGTTACAATATTAATAAATTTGATATTAAATATAACTAAAATACAAAAAGATAAATTTATTTGTCCACCTATGAACGAAACAAAACGGGCCTGGCAAGTTACGTAATTAATATTATGAGAGTTATTTGTAATAAATCAATACATTATTTAAGTTTTATTTACCAATCTTTGATGAATTTTTAGTTTAGTTACTAATTATTCGACTTTGCCCTTAATTGAACACAACAGTTTTGTAGAAGAATCTATTGTTTGTTTTATTATGATGAAAATAATAAAGTGACAAAACAGACATTTTGTTATTGATCTCATTTATTTATTATATAATCCGTAATTTCTTCGTAAAATTATTTTATTTATTTACTAATATATTTTGGGGGTAATAAACTTGACTATTTGTTGATCTCATTACTTTTTTAATCCATTGAAGCCGAAGCAAAACTCAGGCTAGATAGCGTCAAACTAACTAAGCCATTCATAGGCAAATGGAAAAAAAAGTACCCGTGTTTTTTCTTTTGTCATTTGCAATTGTTTATAAGAAATTATTTAAACAAATTATGATAAATGTTGTAATTTTAAAAAACTGGTTTCACCAATCGCTTCTATGGGAAAAAATATGACGAAAAACACTATAACACTTTTTTGTCAAAGTTCAATTTGTTAGTGTAAAACGGTTATAAATAATTCAATTTCTGATACATGAAAATTATTGTGTATTCGCCCGATCCAGTTATTCATTGTCGCTTTTGCAATGTTCTGCTCTGTGCTTTTTGCAGAGAGGCATTGTACATTTCGTACAATAATATTCAGTTTTTTTTTTACACGACGAAATTTTACAGTTCTTATAGACACCGTGTTTTATCTCATGTTCTTTTGAAGATGCATGGCTCGATTTTGTTCGTTTACGAGATGAACCTGCAGATGCGAATTTTCCAAGGTAATATTGACATACCTCCTGTACAATGTCCTTGAATCCTTTTCGTGAATCTGGATGAAGCTTATTCCAAATTACTGTTACATTAGCTAATGATGTTTGTATGAGCCGTATAAAGAGACACCATGTCCATTTTTTACTCCGAATTTGAGGCATCAATGCATTGCTGTGCTGGTCATGAAGATCAACTCCACCCATGTTTTGGTTATACATAAAAAATGATTCGGGAAAAAGAATAGACTTTTTCGATGATTCATGCCATCTTTGCATTTCTACTTTAGGTTCATCTCCATATTTTGTTGAGAGAATAGACACGGGTTTCGAATCCATGACAGTAATATAAGAAAATTTTGAATTTTTGTCATGGACAGAAATGGTAGTTTCTCTCTCAGCCTTTTTTGACATTTTAATTTTTGCTTTGACACGATTTTGTCGAACAGTTCCAGTTGCCGATAGTTCATTTTTTTTCAGATGAATCATAAGGTCCGCATTGGGAAAAAAATTGTCGAAATACAGATGATATTTATTTAGTTCTTCCTTTTTAGTTGCTTCTAATAAAGACGAAATCATTCTCATAACAACTCTAGATCCCAAGCAAATAGAAACTAAAGTACTCCGAGCATCAACTCCTGATTTGCCTGTGTAAATATCGAAGTCATATAAATAACCATCAGAAGAACAAAGCACCCATAGTTTTATGCCGAATCTGATTGGTTTATTTCTAATACACTGTTTGATACCAAGTTTTCCGAAATATTTTACCATTACTTCGTCTACTGACAAATTATAATCAAAAAAACCAAATTGCTTGCAGTTTTTGCGGAATAAGTCACATAAGTATTTAACCTTCCAGACTTTATCAGTTGTATCTTTATCTTGAAGTTTATAATATCTTATATTCTTCTTGATTGTAACAAATTCATTTCTTGTCATTAGTTCCGCTATTACTGGACCCTCTATAATTCGCTTTTTTGACCAATAATCTCGAAAATTTTTTCTACACTTGAATATCAAAATCATAATGATTACAATAAATTTTTCAAGATTTTCTATACTTAAATCGAAATCATTCTCAAAAGTTGCTTCAATGATGTAACTTTTCATCGAATTCGAGAAAAATAGCTCAAATAACTCCAAAGCGTTCTTAGAGAACAACGAAATAATAGGTGCACTATTGAAGTTACAGCTATTCTCTTCAGTAGGAGAATGAGGAGTATTATAAGCATTATCTTTCCAATCATAAACATGATTAGGTTCTAATAATTTCTGAGTACTAGTGTAAGTACGTGTTCATATGAACCTATTGCAAGTGCACGAGATGATATATTTTCAATTTCATCACAATCAGAATTTCCATCTAAACTCTTTTCTTCATTACGAATGAATGATATATCAATATGTTGATCTCCGTCGACATCGGTATGATCAACAAAGGCAGATAGATCTGCTACTTTCCGTCTCAGCATTATCTAATACGTTACAAATACGTATTTTATGAACGTTACAAATATGAACGTATTTTATGAACAAATTTTTTTTATGAAAAAATCAAATTCTATTAGCATACGTATCTAACCGTTAGCCCGCTACTCAAACATGATCTCTAACACGGAAGAATTCGTTATACAAATAAGAAAACATTTAAAAGCTACTAAAAAATTTTTTTACCAACAAAACATTTACACCAACTCACGTATCTAACTGTTAGTCCACCACTCATATTTCGGAAAATCAATTGTTTATAACCGTTTTACACTAACAAATTGAACTTTGACAAAAAAGTGTTATAGATCTTTTCGTCATATTTTTTCCCGTAGAAGCGATTGGTGGAATCAGTTTTTCAAAATTACAACTTTGATCATAATTTTTTAAAATAATTTTTTATAAAAAATTGCAAATGACAAAAGAAAAAACACGGGAACTTTTTTTTTCCATTTGCCTATGAATGGCATAGTTAGTTTGACGCTATCTAGCCTGAGTTTCGCTTGGGATTTGGCGTAATAACTTTACCTCTTCATCATGCAATTGCTTATAACGGTTTTACACTAACAAATTGAATTTTGACAAAAAAGTGTTATAGAGTTTTTCGTCTTTTTTTTCCCATACAAGCGATTGGTGAAACCAGTTTTTCAAAATTACAACATTTATCATAATTTGTTTAAATAATTTCTCATAAATAATTGCAAATGACAAAAGAAAAAACACGGATACTTTTTTTTCCATTTGCCTATGAATGGTTTAGTTAGTTTGACGCTATCTAGCCTGAGTTTTGCTGGGGCTTTAATGGGTTAAAAAAGTAATGAGATCAACAAATAGTCAAGTTTATTACCCCCAAAATGTATTAGTAAATGAATAAAATAATTTTACGAAGAAATCACGGATTATATAATAAATAAATGAGATCAATAACATATCAATAATAACATCAATAAATCATTCAAAAAGTCTACGACATGATTCTCGCTAATCGACGAACGAAAGTGCGCGAAGTAGCAGAGGCCGTAGGTCTGTCGACCGGAACGGTAATTAATATTTTACATGATAAGTGGGTGATGAAAAAATTATCGGCCCGATGGGTGCCGCGATTGCTCATGGTGGACAACAAGCGGATGCGGTTGTTAACTTCGAAGCAGTGTTTGGAGTAATTTAAGCGAGATCCGAAGGAGTTTTTGCGTCGAGTTGTCACTGTTGATGAAACCTGGATTCATCATTACACACCAGAAACTAAGCAACAATCAAAACAATGGATTTCTCCCGGTGAATCTACTCCAAAGAAGGCGAAGACGGTCCCATCGGCCGGAAAGGTCATGGCGACGATTTTTTGGGATACGAACGGCGTCATCCTCATGGATTTTTTAGAAAAAGGAAGAACGATCACTGGACAATATTACAGTGAGTTATTGGACCGCTTCGACAAAAAATTGAAGGAGACACGGCCGCATATAGCGAAAAAGAAGGTGCTGTTTCACCATGATAACGCACCAGCACATTCATCCGGAGTTGTCGCCGCCAAACTGCATGAATTGCGTTACGAATTGCTGCCGCACCCTCCGTATTCACCCGATCTGGCTCCCTGCGACTTTTTCTTGTTCCCTAACATGAAGAAATGGCTCGTGGGAAAAAAATTTAGCTCAAACGAGGAAGTCATCGCCGAGACAGAGGCGTATTTTGGAGAGTTCGACAAATCCTATTTTTTGGAGGGGTTAAAAAAATGGCAGGAACGTTGGGAGAAGTGTATCTTTCTAAAAGGGGACTATGTTGAAAAATAAAAAAAAATTTTTTGAAAAAATAGTGTCTTCATTTCTAACACGGGTACTTATTGAACCGCCCTCGTACATCAAACTTGCCTAATCTTTTACTTTAGTTAAAAGTTAGTTTTTTTATATAGATTTCATTTCTTTTACATTAATAATTAACGCTTATAATTACAACTTATCAAACTTTTAAAATGATCGTTAGTACATTAAAATAATATGTTTAAATGTAGAATTAATATAATTATACAACTGATGAAATTTTTCAAATGAACTAAATTGAAAATTTATAAAAAGTAAATATAATAAAAAATAGATTAAAAATGTATTTAATAAAATAACAAATTATTATTTAGCAACAATAGATTTAAAAGATGCTTATTATCTTGTACCTGTCCATAAAAAAATAGGAAGTATTTACGGTTTAAATTTAAAAATCACTTGTATGAATTTGTTTGTTCGTCTTTCGATCTTTGTACAGCTCGTCAGCTTAAAAAAGTCAACTCGCAAGTAAACTCGATAAAACATACAATACGACCAATTATCCTTATAAAAGCCTCAAATTCCAATTATCTTAATTTTTAAAAACTATCTAATTTTTGCTAAATCACCCTTACGATTAAGAATCTTAGAAGAAGAAATTTTATCATGGATATTTTCTAATATAATTCTGTAATAATTACATACAAAATTATAATTTTTTATATTTTATACTGATATCATGTTCCATGCAGTCATTTTTTTTTTTTTTTTTTTTTTAATAAGATAACTTGAGATATTTATAAATAACTAACTTTAATTAATATAAGATATTTTTGTAGTAAACTCTCATAAATACTTTAAAATGATTAACATAATGTTATTGTCTATTTATAGAATAGAATTATTATTAATGTATATGGTTATATCAAATAAATGATTCTAAAAAAATATATTAAGTGCAATACTATACATAAATAAATTAAAGCAAGTACCCTTATCTAAAACTTATGGAAAAAATTTTATGTAGGATTATACTTAATAAATAGAATTTACGGAAATTTATTCTGTATTTAATAAAATAAAGAACGATAAAATTCTTTTAACAATGCAATTGATTTAAGAGTAATTTACTTGCTTGCTGCAGTAATATAAACTTACACAATAGTTACAGAGTGTATGTATTATGTTTCTGATGTTTCTACTGCATTTTAAATACAGCTATATTTTATAGATTAAAACTTTGTTATTTATAAAATAAAGAGAAAAAAAAAAAAAAAATTACGAGTATGGAGATTCTTTTGTTTGAAGCTGTAAATATTGGAAATCAAATTTGATCAAATTATTTTTCTGCTCTCAAAAGGAAAAGTAATTTTTACGACATTATAAAATGTTACGATGAAATATTAGGTTGTCCCATAAGTTTTTTCCGCGCCACGCTATGAATGATTCTCTAACTGGCTATGTTTATATAAACATGCAGGCTTATCTCTTAGCCGTTTATGGCATCGGTTTCAGCCATCCCAGAGCTCTTTCAAAATATGTTTCGTTGGTGACAAAGTCTCTTTTAAAATTTTTTCTGCACCGTTCAATATGGAGAGCCAAAAGAAGCATTTGCGGCATGTTATGCTTCATTGCTTTAAAAAAGGCAATGGTGCAAAGGACACTGCAGACGAGATTTGCATCATTTACGGGAGTGGTGCTACGACTATTAGGACCGTCCGCAATTGGTTTAAGAAATTTAGAGCTGGCAATTTCGAGTTAAAAGATGAAGACCGCAGCGGCCGCCCAGCAACGACGGATACGGACCTTATCAACACTGTGCTCGCTGAAAATCCGCGATATAGTGTGTGTGAAATAGTGGATGCCACTAACATTGCCAAGACAACGGTACATAAGCATTTAATCAAGATGGGATATTAAATCAATTTTAAACAACAAATATCGCGTATTTATTTCGCATCAAAAAAGGGAAGAAACTTATAGGACAACCTAATACAAAGGTTACATTAAATTAAAAAAAAAAAAACTTGTATAAATCTGCATTTTATCGATTTAAATGTTTTACATGTAAAAATATATTTATTTGCCCAGATGAGAATTTATATAAGAAATAAAAAAATAAATATTAATAGGAATAACTTATTTTATTTTATAAAATACTTCCTTGATCTTTTTAATCGTAAGTATAGGCAAATATTTGCAGGTATATCTAGAGATTTTTTATTTTACTGATTCCGTCTCAACTTTCACTTACGATTACAGTTCTGATCATATTAAGATAACTTGCTGCAGCTTTCATAATCTAAAACATTTAAAGAAATTCATATAAAAAGAGAAATGAATAATTTTATTTACTTTAGTGTACCGATTCGAATGAATTTTGTGTCTGAGATTAACATTTGTGATTATATATTACTATTTTTAATAAACTAAGTAAAAAAAATTACTATTTGTATTCGAGAAAATTTGCTTTTGCAGACGAAAGAATGCTATCACAACTTTTGAAGAATTCCAAAAGATGATACAAAATCAAAAAAAAAAAAAAAAAAAAAATGAAATCTTTTCATGTATTCCTTTGATCGATTTTAATTATTTAATTAGGTATGATAAAGAAAAAAAGATTAAAAACCAATTATTCAATTTTTTTTTATTATAAAAATTAGTAGAGAAGACTTCGATAACAGTTTTCTTTAACTGAACTTCAAATATAGTCTCTTTCATATTTTCACTATTACATGTGATAATTTCATAGAAGTAACTTTATTCTAGATTGTGATGTTACCACTTTCTGATAGATACTACATGAAGAATTTTTGTTGTCTGAAGTTTATATTTTAAAAGATATGAAACTAGATTGCCATTATTATCGAAATTACAGAGTTATTATTATTTCTTTATAGACTATAAAAACAAACTTTATCGAGAATATACGTTTTTTCATTGTTTTGGCGTATGATAAAAAAAAAATAATGCATTAAACTCAAGCACAAGAAAAAAGTTTTATATTTTAGAACTGCACCAGAGTCAAACTAGAGCCTTGCGTTAATTTTTACTAGAGATTATTTAAATAATTTAATTAAATCTTACGCTAGAAAAACTTATAAGTGACAGTTTAACTATTTTGCCAGCAGTTAGTGCAACCGGTCGCTGCTTCGACGAAACCAACATTATTATATTTTTTGCTTCTTTTCCAGAAAGTTTATACCAATCCATCATGTAGGCCGTTGTTCCCATACTTTCACACTTTGGTTAATTAAATAAGAAATATATATATATATAAATACTTATTATAATAAAAAAATGATAAGAATAATTTACGTTTTTTTTTTTTTAAACAATTCACCTTTTCTGTTAAAATTTGTCCAATGTAACATAAAATGAAAATATTGAAAACGAATGACGTCAGCAATAAAAAGTAGGTAATCGTTGCAACAGTTTCCCTTTGCTCGTATCCCTATCAGATTATAATGAATGAACTTTCATGATAACAAAATGTAAGAAAAATGTAGATCAAAATGCGTAAATTTAGATTTATGTGTGTTTATTACGTTCAATAGAATCTTCAATATCTTACCGTAATAAAAGAATATCCCAGAAAGCAAATAATGCCCGTACTTCCCAAAACTTCGACGAAACATATCTCACGGAATATATTTTCTAACATTTTAGCAAATCTAAAAATAATAATTGCCGTTTTTGAAATACGGTATTAGATTAGGATAAATATTTGAAATAAATAGTAAAAATAATCACTTCAAAAACTGCAAATGTTGCTTGACTATTGATCCAAGTATTTTCGTATCAAAATTATCCGCGAGTTTTTGCATCATTATTGATGTTATCTCAATTTTACTGCATATGTGCATGACACACACAATAATTGTGCTGTAAACGCCGCAAGTTATGGCATATCTTACAATACCACATAAACAGTGAATCAAATATATTATATCGTAAGTTGGCCTGATCTAAAATCCGTTAAGGAAATAAATTTTTCAAAATAAATAAAATTTCGGTTTTTTTTTTTTTTATAATTAAAATACAGAAAAAGTTATTAATTCGCTAAAGATTAAACTATGTATACATTACGCGATAGAAAATTAAACATTAAAAACTATTTGATAAAATAATTTTAACAGCTGTATCTATTTACAATATGCTTGGTTTTTCAGCAACACTATAGCCATGCAAAGAATCACTCACATTAGGATTAATGAATATAAAGTAACTGGGATACGCAAAATGTCGTCGTGTTACATTTCCAATAATCGTCACTCCTCTGCTGATGGGCATTATGGTAACGTATGGCATGCCACCACCGTA
Source organism: Chalcis sispes (assembly GCA_949987625.1). NCBI lineage: Eukaryota > Metazoa > Arthropoda > Insecta > Hymenoptera > Chalcididae > Chalcis > Chalcis sispes. Next base: position 3,536,682 of record OX465094.1, on the reverse strand, counting down.
CATCAACAATATGCAAAAAATCGTAAGTATCCTTCCCGTTCTCGCATTGGCCAACATTATTTTTCTATTCGTGGAACTTTCTACAGCTTGCCAGTCGTCAGCTATTTTATTAAAGCAATTTGCAATTTGGCGTTTTCTAACGATAACCATCACAAACTTGAAAAAAACTATGCAGCTAAATCCTAAAGGACCGCAAATCTTGAATCGCATCTATAGAGTCAAAAAACTATATTAGTATTAAACTATTAAATAGTTAATTTAATGTACAGTTTTTGTGCATTACAACGACTATTGTAATGTTAAAATATTATATAGTATATAATACAAAATAGGTAAACGATAAAGTTTTCATACTTTTGGATCTTTTATTATGAGAAACATAAACAAACACATTGGAATCATCACAAATAACATTAAGAAGAAGCTCACGACTACTAAAATCGGACGTATAATTGTTTCGTACGCCGGAAATAGTTTAACGGGCCATATTCCACAAGGTACGAGAAGCATACGCGTAAGCTTTATAGCGTACTCAAAATCTTTCATATTTTGTAAATTTTCATTATTTTTTATAATCATAATTAGATTAGATATAAATTAGTACTTTTGAAATTGAACATTTAAAGTTATAAAATTTTAATTTACACGTTTATTTTCGAGTTATCTTAAGTTCATATAATTTATACACACTCGATAAAGTTAATTCACTTTATAAAAATTTTTTCCCGATTTAATATAAAAAATCACGTTATCGTCAAACATTTTTGACAGAAGCTCTTAAACAGCTATAAGCAAATAATGGCCGGACTCGGATGACTTGCCTCCCCGGCTCTCAAGTCGATATTTGACGATTACGAATTCAAGCTGCTGAAATTGCGTACTATAATTTTTGCAGAAAGGAATAGACGGGTTTGACCACAAACGATTTCGCCCTCCTGAATTTAACATCGCAAGCTTTAGTCTCTGGCTCCGGGAGTCGTCAGTTTGCTATCAGAGCTTGGAGAAGTCTGAGCTCCAAAAGTCCATAAGCAAAGTTTATCGATGCACGACAAAGAAGACAATAATATATAAAAGTAGAAATTTATGGTATGAAAATATTAATTTCTTAACGTAGAAAAGGTAATCGATTTATTTTTAACAAATAATATTAATGCAATGCTCAATGTTTTACTTACTTGTATATTTTATTTAGAATGATAAGTGAATAATAAATTTAGACTCACTACTGTGTTATATTTTAAATAATAATACAAGTGTAATTTTCATTTTGATTGTTCTCATAATGATATTGTGTTCGTGAACACTTAACTCTTAAAAATTATTTAATTTTATTTATATGTTCGAGAGTCTTTGGATAAACTTTTAATAAACTTTTATTGTGTTAAACTTTTAATTTTATATTTTAATAATTAAAAATCACTTTATAATTATTTACATTTATAATGGTCCATGTTGTATTTTTTTTTTTTAATTTTAAACAACTTCAGATATTTATTAATAATATAATAAATAAATCGTTCTAATTAAATATTATTATAATTAACTTAAATTAAAATTTTTTTTGTTAATACAAGAAATGATTTTTTTTTTTTATTTATAATGTTATTTATGTATGCATAAATATTGTAAAAATGTTTTAAAACGGTATTGTTATTCTATTATATATTAACGGCCGAAGACTTTTATGTGACAAATTTTTAAAATTAAGATTTAGTTTTGTTAAATAAATTATTCTGTAAAAATATATCAAGTACAATAGGATACAGGAATAAATTACAGTAATTACACTTATTTAAAACTTTTCGTGGAAAACTTTTTATCGCTAAGCATCAAACATTAGAAATATATTAAATGGTATTAAAAGACAATTAATATTTACGTAAAAGTATATACGAATAAGGTAGATTTATTAAAAGTAACGTTCATATACACTTCTTTTATCATTCTCACGATAAGGCATAAAATTTAATTTGTATTTTATAGTTGAAAAAATAAACAGTATTCACGAAAATTATATTCATGCATAAAAAAATTTATAAATAATTTTAGTACATAAATTAAAATATATACTGCACATTATACGAGGGCGGTTTAAATATGATAGAGACAAACGCTGCAGATGGCGCGCATGTATGTTTTGAAGGTCGTGGCTTGAGTATGTGATAGCTGGGTCCCTTACGAACAGTGTGGCATAGTTTTCGTCGGGAGTGCATGTTTCACGCGCGTGCTACGACCATAAGTGATCGTCAAGTGTCGACCGCAAGTTGCGCAACGTATTGTCATTCGTTTTTTAGTGTGAGAAGGCGTTAAAAACACGGAAATTTTTCTGCGTTTGCGAAATCAGTTCGGTAGTGAGTGCCTGAGTAGGGCTGCTGTGTTTAAATGGGTCAAAGCATTCAAGGATGGTCGCGAAACCGTCGAGAATGAGCCGCATGATCGTCGACCGCGAACCAGCATCACACCAAACAACATTTGCCGCGTTTTGAACAACTCATTTTGGAGGACCGTAGGATGAATGTTCGAGACATTTCGGCTGAACTCGGCATCAGTATCGGTAGTGTAGAGTCTATCATCCACGAACACCTTCAATATCGTAAAATAACGGCGCGATGGGTTCCTCAACTGTTGAACTTGGAGCAAAAATTCACGCGGTTGGAAGTTTGCGTCTCACGCTCCATACAATATCGAAATTGGGGTAGGAGATACTATAACACCCCCCCTATAGTCCGGATTTATCACCCTGCGACTACCACATGTTTGGATCACTGAAAGAAGCCCTCGGAGGTCAAAGATTCAACACCGACGACGAGGTAGAGGAGTTCGTACGCACATGGCTGTCCGAGTTGCCCAAGGAATTCTTCGATACCAGGATCAAAAAGCTTTCGGAAAGGTGGACAAAATGCGTAACTTGTAAGGGTGAGTACCTACAAAAATTGTAAATTTTTGTAAATTTTTTCGATAGTAAATAAACGTGTCACAGCATTTGTCTCGATCATATTTGAACCGCCCTCGTAACATACGATATTCATGTTTCAAATGTTGATTTTAATACATAGATGATTAAAGTCACGCTTCTAAATGTACTACATTAATAATTTATTTTTATTGTATAATTACGGTATAAAAAATATATGCATATGGTTGAGAAAATAAAATCCAGTACAATTGTTAATGATAAAAATATCATTCTGAATTTATTTTCTTTTTTTTCTTTCTATGCAACATTGGCAATTTCTAACAATTGTACCACCTTCTATATTCCATCACGTATGGAAAGACAATATTACAGTCATGTAAGTCATACTCGATTTTACTATCTGAAAAGAAAAAAAAAAAAAAAAAATTATTATAGTAAGATTCGTATAGCTTTCGAAGAAAATTTTGTTTTTTCATCATTATTTGCAAATGAATAATTACGGCTCCGAAATTTTCAAAATTCATCACATATAAGCCTCCGGCCGTTAAATAGGATGTTTTTGAACAACGCATCATTATAATGTGTATTAGCATCTTTGATCTAGTTCGTAAATTATACCATTCGTTATTGTACCTAAAATTAAATTTTAATGTAAACTTATATGAATATTTTAAACATCTTTTGAGATTATATTACAAATACTGCAATGTAGCTAAATGTGTACGTTAAAAAAAAAAAAAAAGAAAAAAAGTTATCCAAGGTTACATAACTTTGAATAAAAGTTAACAAAATTATCTTTTTTTAATCTCATATTGCGTAAAAAATAATTTAAAAAAAATGATATTTAAATGACAATCTTATATTTACGTCGATAAAAATAATTTTTCGCTGTGATCTATAACCAATTGCCCTGGCCAACTAATGAAAAATATATGACCCGTAGCGCCAATTGCGAACATTATCATTCGCACTAGATCTGAAAGGTTCTCGGAGTGGGCGATGATCTATAAAAAATATATAGCACTAAAAAGCTCTTTTTTTACTTTAAATAATTTTAATAAGATCAATTTTCTTAATATAAACTTACAACCAACGAACATAAACTGAGAAAAACGATATTAAAGAATATGAAGCAAAGAAAAGGAAATCGGTATGTAGATTCGATGAGAGTAAGGAATCTATAGGATCGTTACAAATTAATATTTACATTAAGAATAAATCTAATAATTATAAGAGATTTCTTATACTTATATAAACTACACAGTGTGTCCCATGGAAAACGGAACTTTTTCAAAATAAAGACACAAACTCAATATTTCGGCAAATCTCATTTATTTTATTCAAAATAGTCTCCTTCCGCATCAATACAACGTTTTGCACGATCGATTAACGTATCGAATGAGTTTTTGAGATCATTTTTATCCATCGACTTTAGTATGTCGGTCGTCGCTCTTTGGATGGCCTTTACGTCGGCAAAATGTTTTCCTTTCATAGGCAAGTGCAATTTGGAGAACAAGTAGAAGTCGCACGGAGCCAAATCCGGCGAGTACGGTGAATGGTTGATGGTTAAAATGGAATTTTTGATCAAAAAATCCGTGATCAAGTTCGATCGATGAGACGGGGCATTATCATGCAACAAACGCCAGCTCCTTTTTTTATTGTACGGTATTGTGGCCGCACACGACAAATACGGCTGAGCAAACGCTTCATAACACCAAGATAAAACACAGCAGTAATCGTTTGACCAGGTGGAACGAATTCACGATGAATAATACCCTCCGTCCGAATCGTAGAAACAAATCAACATTGTCTTCACTTTTGACTTTTCAAGACGACTTTTTTTCGGATTGGGCTCGGTTGGGTGCCCATTCCATTCAGCACTTTGACGCTTGGTTTCGGGATCATATTGAAAACACCATTTCTCGTCACCAGTTACAATTGAATATTTCAAGTTTGGGTCCTTTTTTGACTCTTTAATCAAATCCTTACAATGTTGAATTCGGAGCAATTTTTCGTAGTCGGTCAAGTTGTGTGGAACAAATTGCGTGCACACACCTTCCGTAGATTCAAATGATCGGTCAAAATACGATGAATTGAATTTTTGGACATGTTTAATTCCATTTCCATGTATCGCAATGAAGATTTTGGCTCATTTTTTATAAATTCACGCACTTTTCAATGTTACTTTGATTAACCACGATATTCGAAGGACCTGGATGTTCGTCGTCCTGAATGTCTTCACGACCTTCCTGAAACCGCTTATACCACTCATACACTCTGGTACGGAATAGACAATTATCGCCATAAACTTGTTTCAGCAAATTATGCGTCTCAGTAAAGGATTTACCGAGTTTAAAACAGAACTTAATATTTGTTCTTTGTTCGAAGTTCATTTTTCGAACGATGCCACAAACACACTGTCACTTTGAGTGCGATATTTTGGTTTCCATTGAACCAAATGTCATACAATTTTGACAGGATGTCAGTTAAGAATGAACCTTTCCATTGCTAACATCCACCAATAGGTGGCGCCAATATAAATCGATGTTTTGAAAAAGTTCCGTTTTCCATGGGACACACTGTGCATATCTTACTTTTAAAGTACGCATTTTCTCTTATCTATATGAATACTAAATTTATAACAGTGTCGAGTTTGTTGAATATAAATTTTTTTTTCTTCTTAAATACTTAATGTGGTAAACATTACCATTGATTCTGAGGTCAAATCAGCAATTTTTTGAATTTTCGTCTGTCTGTCTGTATGCGTATTACATGAAAACTATTAAACAAATTTTGATTAAACTTGGTATTTTAATAGTCTAATTCGCGGGTCAACACATATGCTTTATGTTACTCGTATTTCATCGAAATTGGTTAATTTAAAAAGTAGAAAAAATATCTTAATTTAAAGATTTTCACGCATATGAAGTTGTGTGCAAATCTATACCTAATACACGAGAATGAGACTGCGGGCGAAACAATTGGTTAAAAAACCTAATAATGTAAAAATGCACTTAACTCTAGAGCTTGATTGTGCATATGTACAGCGGAAATTATAATATTGTACGAAGCTTTTTCATCAGATATTCTCGTAGCTTTATTTAATCTGTATCTGTAAACAATAAAATATAAAATTATCGTCGATGGTGCATTGGTGTACAAAATATAAATATTCATTTGTATTGAAATGTAACAAAAATGCATCGAATCTTACCGAACGACTGAAAATATTCCAAGACTCTGTTCCACAATGACCATATAAGTCGTATCGGTTGATGACACCACGCTTACACTTATGATGGCCGCAGTACAGTACAATATGTAAAGTTCGTGATAATATTCGAACGGATCGAAGGGATATTCGGCATTTGTTACTAAAATTTTTTTCCGTGATTCGTTTAATGGAATAATGTAATCGAGAATTGTTGGCAATAAAGTCACTTGACTAAAGGAGAAAGCAGTGACGATGCAGAAAACTAAAAATTATTATTTATTTTATCGATGAAACGTGTATTAATTTATTTTATATATGATAAAAATGTTTCAATATACTGAAATAAATCGTGGTTTTAAATCTTCCATCTTTAGAAAATTTATCCATTAATAATTGTTCATGAGGATCCGTTATTTTTGCCTAATTTTCTGTTATTTGTTTGTAAACTTTTTCAAACTGCAAACGTAATACACATCGAATTATTAATTTTTCGTCAGTTTTTATTTTTAAGTTTATGTATAGACGATAATGTTGCACAATCAATTTTTTCACTAATAATCGATAATTATAAATTAATATATATTAATTTAAAAAAAAATACCGCATTGTTTGTTCATTGTCCTTTTTTTATGATTTATTTCAACTTTAGAGACGGTATTTCACCTATTTTATTCTTTTTATAAGAGATCAAAGAATCAAAAAATATATTTTTTTAATAATATTAAGATCATCTTGATTATTTGTAAAAAAAAAAAAAAAAAAAAAAAATGAGAATGAAACAAAAACATTAAAATAACAAGAAAACATTCACCTTACTTCTTGATATGATTGGCACTGTGCACTTGATAATAATTCCTAAGCAATAAAATAATCCAGCGATATTCTCGGCGCAGAGGGCAAAATTTTTACCGCACTGTTTCCAAACTCCAAGCATCTGAAAAATAAAAATTTAAATTTTAACAATATTGCTTGACATCGGCATAATGTAAATGTTATCTTTATTTTTAAATTCACCTAAGTAATTATTATTTTTATCAATCACAATCTGTTCATCTAAACGTTTGTCACGAAGGTATAATCCTTTATATCTACTTTATAGAAATATTTCTTAATTTAAACAAAAATATTGTCCATTTTACTTACATGAGGTATAGAGACAGCAACTAAAACAGACAACACTATAACTCTTCGGAAAAGTTTATCCAATTCCGATTTGTAGGGCCACAATCCATTAAAAGCACTCAGATCTTTATTGATTTTTAAATACGAATCGTCAAATTTTGTGTCGATTTCGTCCTTATTCATTTTTTTTTTTTTTTTTTTTACACGCGTCGTTTTATTTCTCTATCAAACCGAACTCTTCAACCATTCATCTTCGTTTTTTCTCTCGTGCAATTGAATTTAATTGCTATCGATTATTTTAACTATAGTTTTTAATTATCGCACAATTATTTCCGCCGAGAAAGTTATACGAAAAGTTTAATTATGGAAATCGCATCAAATTCTAGGCAAATTTTATTAATAATGCACGTAATTTTACGCACTTTGCGGCGCGTAATTGTTCTTTTTCTTATAGTCTATTTTTCTTCGAAATATTTTAATTGTTTCCATAGATTTGTTCTTATCGGTTGTTTTAAACTTAAGAATTTTATTAATAAAAAAATATTCTTATTAAATAATAATATTCCAAATCTTGTAATTGTGAGTTTTTATTTAAAAAAAAAATATATATATAAGTGCATCACGTTTATTTCCCGATGAATTTACAATGAAATTTGTAATAAATATTTAAAACTCTATTAGATATTAATATTATTGCGGAGCGAACAGAGATAGAGAAAAAGTTAGAGAGAAAGAGAGAAAATATGTGAGTCTCAACACCTAGCGCGACGTTAGAGCCGCGTCATGACGATGTTTAATCGTCGCGAGCTCGGGTATTTTATTCTTTGATTATAAAATTAAATAATTTTTATCTGTACAGTACATCCGCAGTAAATAAAATTGAAAAGTATAATTAGTACAATAAATATTGTAATAATAATCAAGCGTGTAAAATAAAAAATAAATAATTAAAAAATATTACGTTAATAGTTATTTATATAACTATCACGTGTAATGTCATTAAAAAAAAAAAAAAAAAAAATGCGCTGTCGGAATCAATAAAGTATAAAAAATCGCATACGGTTCTATGTTCATATTTGATGTTCCTCAATTTGGCACAAGAAATAATTTTAAAAACCATTTTCCAAGTACAAAAATTTTTTTTAAATAATATTATTACACAAAGAGAGTTACCGGTCTTCGTGAATACAAAACTTTTAATTCTGGAATAAATTTATTCAAAGAAGATGCATGTTTATCATACGCGTAAGATGCAGACAGACGAATCTAATATAATATATAAAATTTTAATTTAAAAAAAAATTTTCGCTTACCGATAAATCACACTAAAATATTATTATTTACTGTGGTTTTTCAGATATGATTCGAGGTCAGCAACATTTATACTGACACGAATTCAACCAACGTCAATCGCCTCAATGCTGTGAAAATTCCGATGAAAATTGCCGACTTTGATTCTGGACTTTCTGGATAATTGCATGTACTATATGTGAGTAAAGCTTACAGCATTAAGGAATGACAACTAAATAAGTTTACTGTCAATATTGAAGACTGATAAATTTCATTCGTTGTAAAATATTGAGAAGAAAATGTTGCTTTTAATTGTCAAGTTTTTATATTCTTGTATAAACTCATTTATGTTGCCTATGTTGGCATCTAAAATAATGTATTTAATAATATATTAAAAAATACTTGCAAATACTAATTTTGTATCGATAAATATTATTAACTGACTCGAGAATATGATAATTTTCTATTTTCTTTTTAGAAACACAAGATGAAGTTCTTGCAATAACTGCGATGAAACAATAGAAGTGAGCACATTGGAACATCGCATCTCATCATTTATACTTTAGCGAACTTATTTTTACCGGAATAGATGTATACAGTTCCTTTTCATCGAGGAAGAAAGACAAAGACTCTCTTTATTTTTTCATTAGGTAAAATGTTAAAGACGCTGTATATGCTATTCCTTTTTTTGAATAATATATTTTCAAAGACGCCCAGCTTACCCCAACATCGAGAAACCGTGAACTTCATCTTGTTACGAATAATTGAATAACGCGCTTATGCACAAAGAAAAAGAGAAAGAGGTAGAAGAGAGAAATAAGGTGTAACTAGATATGTATATATTATAGAATTTATCGGTTAATGAGTAAGCAGACAACGGTATATCTTTGACATAAAAATGTATAAACGAAAATTAGCAAACCATATTTCAATTAAAGTCTTTTGATGAAATATTTTTCCGATAAACGAAACAAATTTTTTTTAATAACTTAACGAAATTTTTTTCCGAAATTTTGTTCACTTTTGACTTTTAATATCTTTTGTCTGAATTATGTTAAGTGAATTCTAAGAATGTCAGCTTTCAAAAACAGTTGGCTATTACAAGATCCGATGTTCATTACAATAGCTCTGTAAAAAGCATTTAGTGAAAAAAAGTTTAAATATTTTTTAAAAACTTTATTATTGCAAATAAATTTATAGAATTAATTAGTTTATTTTTTACAAATGAATTAGCAGTAAGAATATATCCAAGATTTATATAAAAAATATTGGCATTGGAATTATTAACAATACAATTTTTTATCCGTTCAAATTCATTATTGCTTTATATTCCAATAAAATTATAAGCTTAATTAAAAATATGACACTTATCTATTTTCCTTTTAGAAAGACGAGTTGAAGTTCTTACAATAACTGCGATGAAACAGTATAAGTGCGCACATTGGAACATTGTATCTCTTCATTAATACTTTAGCCAATTTATTTTTACCGGAATAGACGTCTATAGTTCTTTTTCATCCGAGAAGAAAGACAAAGACTCTCTTTATTTTTTCATTAGGTAAAATGTTAAAGACGCTGTATACGCTATTCGTTTTCTAAATAATATACTTTAAGCGACGCCCAGCTTACCCCTATACCGAGAAACTGTGAGCTTCGACATGTTATGAATAATAAGATATTGGCAAGCGTAATTGAATAATTCGCTTCTACACAAAGAAAAACGAAAAGAGGTAGAAGAGAAAAATAATGTGCAACTTGATATAATATATGTACATATTATGGTATCGGTCGGTTAACGAGTATGTAAGTAAGCATCGATGCGTACATCAAATATGCAGGAAGGAGCCAATACTAAAGGGTTAACGCGGATCTCTTTTAGTCTTCGTGTATTAGTGTTGTTTCGAATAGCTCGATATGAAGACTAAAGGTAGACGGTTATATTATCAGTGATTTTAATATTTGATATATATATATATATATATATATATATATATATATATATATATATATATAGTATGTTAATGTTAATAATAACGATAATAAAATGATTTCAATGTATATAAATATAACGTGACAATTTGCATTTGAAATATCTTACTTGATCCTCCTTATTGTTTATTTCTAATTTGAATATTTTTAACGAATATTTCTGAAGTGAAAGTATTTTTAATATTGTATGTAAAATAAATCGTTTTTTAAACTAGTATTTTCTTCTTTTTAAGTCAACCTTTTAAAATAAACTTTAAAGAAACGGAGAAAAAAAAATTTCACAAGAATATGAAAGAAACTATTATAAGTAACTTCTATAGTCTATTTGACTGTCTCAAAATAAATGTACTTTGGATTATTTTATAATTTGTTTCGAGCGTTTATATTTCAATATTAGCAATTCATTTCTTTTTAAATAAATTTTTATTAATTTGGAAACAAATTTTTAAATAAATTTTTTTTTAATTTTAAACGAAATTATGTCTACTTAATAATAGGTAAAAATGAATTGAGCGAAGATGATTTTAAAAAATATTTGAATTTGAATTTAAATAAGTTATGGCTTATGGGCTTGATTATCGATTTAAATCAGAATAAAAAGAGAAAATCAAGATTGCTAGAAAGATTACCGACGTTAACCACGAATTTCTTGGGTATCACCGATGGATTATTTCAAATTTTATGGATATCTGATGTTTGGAGTTCTAACAAAGTTCTTGTCACGCAAATTAGTTCAAACTTCCTTTCCAATATAACAGCAATATGCAAGGTGTTTAAATTACATTAAATGCTTTGTTTTTTATACGATATTTATTTATGACTATAACATTTGTTAGATCGTAAAATTTTCTTCTGTACTTTAAATTTAATAATAATTCAGTTATGAAAACATAAACTAAGATGATTAATAAAAAGATTTTTATTTATAGGGTTTCCGATTAGCGATGTGCATTGACGAAATACAATTGGTAATAAATGAAATGGCGGTAATTTGGAAGGAAAATCGACCGAGTAACGATTGTTACGAAAAAATTATCAAAGGTGCGGATAAGACACTATTTTTTTGTAAATGTTACACAGGAATCGGAATGGGTGTAATTGTTTCGTGGGGGATACCACCGGTTCAGTGAGTAGGTGACCTTTTTACGTTTTCAAATAAACACTTTTCACATTAATTAATTAAAGAAATGTTAATAATTGATAATTTCTTCAAATGCATTCTCAATTATTTATAAAACTAATTATCCAAATGAACATTTTCTAAAAATTAATTTCAATGACAATTTCAACAGAAATTTCCTATCTCAGTATCTTGCGCGCGAATCTACCAATCATACTTACGACTTTTCTCAAAGAATTTTCATGGTTAGGTATCCATTTGAAATAAATTCTATACCGAAATATTTTTCAATTCTGTTTGAAGAAGAATGGGTACTTTTTGGATCAGCTTTAGGTTGGGTATGTTGCGATACGCTGTTCGCTCAATTAACCAGTCACGTTTGTCTACAATTACAGGTTTGTTAAAAGACATAAATTTTAAGAAAATTGTTTTATATTTAATTTGATAATAAATAAAACGATTTACAATTAATAATGATATAAACTATTTTTTCAGATATTACAAAATGATATACAAAGATTGATAAATAATGAAAATGATGAAAATCGTTTGAAACAAAATTTAATAATATTTGTAAAAAGACACCGTGATCTTTTGAGGTACTCAACAGTTGAACAGTTCATTATTTTAATATTTAATACGCAAGAAAATTATATTAATTTGATAAAACATCAGAATTTGCCAGATGATTGAAAATATATTTAGTCCCGTTGTCTTCACGACTACAATGATATCATCGTTAAATATTTGCGTCAATGTTTTTGAGTTAAGAGAGGTACATATATTAACTTTTAACAGTTCATAAATCGGAAAGAATAAAGTACATCGTTTTAAAATACTAAAGTACCGGTTAAAGAGTCATATACAGGGTGATTTTTTAATAATCCATAAAATTCTAAGTTCGGATTCGTTTAAAGAAAAGGAGAAAAAAATTTCCTTTGAACATGGATTGAGAAGCGCTTCATTTCGAAGAAACAGTGTGACAATATTTATTTAAATTTTCATTTTACAATAAAATAATATTTCAATGCATTATACAAAAATTAACGGAAACAAAACAAAAAAAATAGTACAAAAGTTATTGAAAATCATGACCTTCAACTGTAATACGAGCTTCAATCCTACGATGCATTGTTTGGCGAAGACGTTAAAAAATGCCTGAGTTGAGTTGAATAACACACAGTACAATAGTTACAAGTTTAAAAATGATCCAAGAAAGAGAAAAATCCAACGGGACCGTGTAAACCGGGGTTATAGCACTCTTCGATTAGGCTTGTTATGAATTACCGTTGATATAAGACTTTAAATAAAATATCACACATTTGGTTTAATTTTATTCGTATAATTTAAAATCTGAAACTGGTAAGTAAAGAAGACAAAAAATATTTTAGCGTTTTTAAACTACTTTATAAATATATTTGTAAAATAAGAGGGTGACGGTTTATCGAATAGAAGTTCAGAATTAAATAGATTTTTTTTATTTATTAATTATTAACATGAAAATAATTATTTTATTGTTAAATAATTATATAATAAGTCTTTAGGATAGACTTCACAGATGCATAGAACTAAAATTTTTTCTCTAAAACGAAGTGTTTCCAGGATTATGTTCATAGAGATTTTTATTTTAGATTTCATCCAAGCAATCTGCCTCTACAGTTCTTGGTATTATTAAAGACTCACTCTGTACAAATTCCATATTTTGAATAATTAATTTAACATTACTAATAATTAATAACAAAAGTTTAATTATTTTGTATAGATGATAGCTAAAGCTTTTTATGTAGATGCTGCAATTCATGTCTTTCTTCTTATGAGTATATTTCTGCAAATCGTAGTTTATTGCACCTTTGCTGAATCTTTAACAGAAAAGGTATGCCAAATATTCTATATATTTTGAAAAATGTGAAAAATTTCGTAAAAAATGTGATAAAGTTTATTGTTAGCACGCCGGAAAAAATCATTTTTTGAAATTTTTTTTACACAGACAAGTTTAGTAGCTGACGCGGTATACAACTGCAAGTGGCCGGAAAAGAATTACAAATTTCGTATTTATCTTCAAATATTCATTTTGAAATCGCAAAATCCGTTTTATTGCACTGCTTACGGATTCTTTCCGATTGGCCATGTGCAGCTTACAAAAGTAAGTAATTAAAAAAAAAAAAAAAAAATTGATATTTCATGTTAAATAAGCATGTTTATTTTTAGATCGTTAAAGGAGCTATGTCCTATTACATGTATTTAGAAACTACGAGTTAATTTACGAAAATATTTTGCTATATAAAAATTTCCAGTTATTTTTTATATAGATGAAAACAGTAATAAAAATGAAAAGTATTTTTAATTAAAAAAGGAAATCTTTAAAATTTCAATTCTCAATTCCACTAATAAAACTATTAAAATCTCAAAAATTGTCTTAAGATTTTATGATTAATTTTGGTTTATTATGATAAACATCGAGTAAAGCTTGCAATTAAAATTTTTTGTAACTGTGAACACTTCTATTATAATTATATATTTATTTATTGCATATAAAATTATTATGTAGAAAATAATCATATTTCTTTACTATTATTCAATTGCATAAATTAATTGATTTTCAATCTGTTATTTTAATAATTTTAATATAAATTTTTTAATAGAAACTGCGCTTCAATTAAGAAATTTTTAATTAACACTTGAAATATAGTTTTTCAGTCAAGTAAATAACATTGCACACTACTTGCACCCCTCGTGGGTTTTACCCCCGTACTTACATTACGTCTAGCTGTGTTCGCGACTTTGTCTGCATAAAAATATGGCCAAACCGACAAAGCGTTGTTAAAAAACTGCGACTATATTTGTACATGTACGGTTCAATAATTATAAAAGCGCAGAGAGTAACTTAAGTCAATGTTTTGTCTTATGGCTCCTTACTTTTAGTAACCTGTGTATGTATATCTCGCTTCTTTTCTTCACTCTAATGATGGATAATTTAAGCGATTTAAAATTGTTTCAAAACTACGAATACGATACAGATTTCGTATTTTGCTTACGACTTTTTATAGTTTTGTAATTATTTAATTGCCCTAAATTATACCGTACCTTATACACTTTAGCTCTTTTTTCTCATATTCGCCATGAATTTAACTTCCAAAGTTTATATTCGTAATTTCATTTGTATATTGTCCAAGCCTTCCATTGATGAATTTAAAACTCATTTACTGTCTTCAATGCATTTACGGTTCTGAACATAATTAATTTAAAATTAACTTACTTAATTGCTGCAAACATATAAATATACTTACGTAATAGTTCTAGAGTAAACTATGTTTCTTATATTTCTGCTGCATTTTAAATATAACTATAAATTTACTGTTATAAACTTTGTAATAGTTATCGACATTTATTATTAAATGTAATGTCACATTCTTATGACCTCTTAATATAAGTTATTGCATTCTTATTTATAAAATAAAATACTTCAAAGTTTATAATACAATTTATACAACTATTTTATAATTTGTGTTTAAATGAATTTATTTTTGTTGATTAAATACATTGAATACATAAATACTTTGAAAAATTAAAGAATTTTACTCAATAATTTATTACACCGCTCCTGTAGATGATGTCCCGAACGACCTCCAAAAAAAGGCGCTTGGCGGTGATCTCCATTTCGGCGGTTTGGATTATCTGAAATCAAAAAATATGGTGGATTCTTTTAGAGGATAGATTAATACAGGTATTGAACGAAGGAATAATAAAAATTTTGATTTTTGACAAAATGGCGTCTATTTGAAAAAAATTTTTCGTTTTTGACTGAAATTTTCGCTCCAAATTGTTAAAAAAAAATAGTAATAATTTTTTTAAATCTTATTCCTTCGTTCAATACCTGAGGAATATATCTAAGAAGATTGAGTAAAAATTTGAGACTGATCGGTTGAGCCATTTCTGAGAAATCGAGATCACCGACTTTGAAAATACCGTTTTGAGAAAAACGCGCTTAAAGTTTCAGAAGTAGTTTACACATAGTTAACATTTTTTATCTTCAACTTACATGGTATCATCTATTCCAGGGCCATAAGAGTGACCTTCTGCAGTATCGTTAGCTTCTAATAAGTCCAGCTGGTGTTGTCGTCGAGCCATTCTTCCTTCTCGCGTGCTCCCATGCGCTCGTGCGTCAGAGATCATCACACGCTCTGCGTCCTCTTTGTCGACATAAGCATGAGCTGCGGTGCCTAGTGAAACTCCTAATGCACTCATAAAATACAATAATGATTTTGTACCTTCATTAAACATTCCAGGTGCAATTAATAAGCCGCTATTTCAACAACTTTACCGCCACATGAAACAATTTTTTGAGTTATTTTCCATATTAACTGATTATAACTCTCATTATTGTTACATGTGACATAATCACTTATCGCAGCAAATACAGTAATGAAATTTAAAATTCTATATTCAATCGAAGGATCACGTGAAACTAAAATCTCTTCCTGCATTTTGAATTTTTTAGCGGATGCACTAAAACTACTCTTATCCGTCTCAGCAGTCTTTGGATTAAAAGCCTGTGTTCGCTTTTTAACTTTAGAAATTTGTATTTTTTCGGTACTTCTACGTAATCTTGAACGTTTACGGGGCATTTTTTATAACTTTTAAATAAAATTTACTCCAATATAAAACAAAAAATCACGAAAAACAAGTTTGAACTAAACGCACGACTTTACCACGTGGCAGAACTCTTTAGACTGACGAAATACTTTTATTTTAGGTTATAATAGCTAAATGTGACCTTGAAGTAGTTAGTGGATTTATTATACTCGCCTTCTACGAAAAAACACTATAGAAAAAGGAACCTCAGATAGCGCGTGCAGTGAGTGCAGCTGCTACTCCGGTTCTTACTCTACCTGCTTTCTAACACTCTGACGTGGCCTTACAAATTCAGGTATATCTCCGAAAATATGTATCAAATTGGCTTAAAATTTTCAGAGAATATACTTAAATATATGTACTTTCCGAAAATGCAAAAAAAAATCGATTTTTTGAAAATTCTAACTGCGTATAACCCCTTAATTATATTACAAATTAAATATCGAAAAAAAATTTTTTAATTCTTTGTATTTCATTAATTTCAATAAGATGTAATTCGTTTTTAATTACTAGACAAAACAAAAAAAAAAAAAAAAGAATAACTAATTTGCAAAAGCTTCTCAACATTTGCATTTACTCGATAAAATAAAATATTTTTTTTTACCGTAATCAAAGAATATCCCAGGAAACAAATAAGATACGCATTTCTAAAAACTTCAGCGAGACATACCTCCCGGAATATATCTTCTAATATTTTAACGAATCTGAAAGTCCAAATGGGATTTTTGTAAAAATCTAGTATAGAGTAAAAATTTGTATACATAATGAAAATAATCACTTTATAAACTGTAAATGTTGCTTGACTATCAGGCCGAGTAATTTCCTGTCAAAATTGTTCGCGAGTTCTTCCATCATAATTGATGTAATGCTAACTTCACTACATATATGCATTACAAAAAGAATGTAATTTATTTAACGCGACCTCATTAAAAATAACCTTTATTCGTAAACTTATTTTAAAACTTGGACTTGGTTTTCAAAATTTTTTTATTTTCCTACACATACCTACTTTATTTTAAAAAATTAAAGCTAGAATAATTTACTCAAAAATAGCACTTTATGAAACTAAATCTTTAAGAGCCATGACAATAATTTTTTGTAATAATTTAATCTAAAGTCTATTATTTATTATTCGGTACTGTAATACTACAATGTGATTTTTTTTTTTTTTCATTACATTATTTTTTCTGCAGGTATAAATAGTATAAAAATATACATGTACACTAACAAAGAAATAATTTCTAGTTCTATTGAATAATTTTTCAACGGAAATTTAATTTTTATGTCCCTACATTGGAATCAATTAAAGTAATTTATAAAGTAAATTATACTTCTATAAAACTTAACAGAAAAGAAAAGGTTTTATTTCTAAACAAAATCAAGTGTTACAAAAGTTATTAAAAAAATTGTTCTCAACGTATATTCACATTAATTCTTAGTAAGATTTACATTCATACGGTTTATTTAAAAAAATTCAGATGACACATTAAAAATACCTATAAGAATATACAAAAATTTTCTAAAGTTATTAAAACAAAAGTCTTTACAAGCTTCTAATATTCTTATTGTTATATTTAACTAAAAAAAAAAAAATTAATAAAATTTTATTTGAATTTATATATAACACACATATACAATATAATAAATTATATAGAAAGAAATATTACAATATCAAATATAAAAAAATTAGTGAAACTTTAATATGGCTTTATTTACTTTCTTATAAAAAAATTTAAAGCACAATCATCAGTATGAGTAAGTTTAGTTTAGTAATTTAATTTATAAACAATATTATCTTACCTTATATTATACATATTAATCTTATGTTATATCTTACAAATATTATCTATTTTTAAATTGTATTTAATTTTTTCAGAAATAACTCTTCCTTCATTCACGAATTTGTTTTGCATCGATTTATCTGATACCGAAAATTCGTACTTCTTTAAGTATCTAGTCTTCTCCAAAAGGTTTAACACTGTCACTTAAGGAATCTTCGATTTCGTAATTATTCCGTGAGAAAAAATATGCCGCATTACTGCAAGTGTATGATAAGATTCAATTAATTGTTTCGGTGATTGGATGAAGAGTAAAAGGTGCATCATTGACGTTACAATAAATAACATAAAAATTAACAAACCTCCTTACGACTAACTACTTTAGTAAAGTATTTTCACAATAAACGGCACAAATTTTTTATGCTATGCACTTTTCTATTGTAAAGATATTTATAAATGTAGCGAATTCTTTACCCGAATTTCGATCACTTTCAACTTTTAATAACTTTTGCCTAATTTATTTTAAATAAATCCATAAAATATCAGCTTTCAAAAACCGTTGGCCATTACGAGATTCGATGTATAATATATATTTAGTGAAAAAAAATTTAAATAATTTTTAAAAAATTTGTTATTATAAATAAATTTATTAAATTCATTTTTTTATTTTTTACAAATAAATTAGTAGTAAGAATGTACTCAACATTTGTATTAAAAATATTGCATTGGCATTAATACACCTTTTTATCTAACACATTTGTACTAAAAGTAAAATACTATCTGTAAAAATTCACTATATTTTTATGTTTAAGTTATTTAAAAAATATATTTTATTTCACATCACATAATACGTTAACTATAATATCTATATAATGTTGAAAATGCTATTACTTAATTTTTGGGAAAGATGTGTAGACAAATTTATCTTGTGTGTGATATTTTCTAAAATTACGAGTCATATCACTTTAAATACTTGCTAATGTGTTAAGTAACTCCAACCAATTTTGTATCCATTAAAATAATTAGCTTGATTAAAAACGTGGTACTCTATTTTGCTTTTAGAAAGACGAGTTGAAGTTCTTACAATAACTGCGATGAAACAATAGAAGTGCGCACGTTGGAACATTGTGTCTTCTCATTAATATTTTAGCGAACTTATTTTTACCGGAATAGACGTCTACAATTCTTTTTCATCCAGGAAGAAAGACAAAGACTCTTTATTTTTCCATTAGATAAATGATTAAAGGCGTCGTGTATGCTATTCATATTTTGAATAATATATTTTCAGCGACGCCCAACTTACCCCTACACCTCTTATTGACCCCTACTCCGTAAGCTTTTACGCGCAATAATAACATTCTGGTAAGCGCAATTGAATAATTCGTACATACAAAAAGAAAATGGAAAAGAGGTAGAAGAGAAAAATGAGGTGCACTTAGGTATAATAAATGTACATATCATGATATCGGTCGGTTAATGAGTAAGTAAGTAGGCATCGATGCGTACATCAAATATGCAGGAAGGAGCCAATACTGAAGGGTTAACGCGGATCTCTTTTAGTCTTCGTGTATTAGTATTGTTTCGGAAAGCTCGATATGAAGACTAAAGGTAGACGGTTATATTATCGGTGATATTTAATATTTGATATATGAAGTATATTAATGTTAATAATAACGATAATAAAATGAATTTAAAGTATATTAATGTAATGTGACAATATGTATTTGAAATATCTAACTTCATCCCCCTTTTCGTATTGGCATATTTTTAACGGTTACTTTCAAAATAAAAGTATTTTTCATGTTTTATATAAAGTAAACCATTTTTAAGAACTAGTATTTATTTCCTTTTCAAGTAAACCTTTTAAAATAAACTTTAAAGAAACAAAACAAAAAAAAAAAAAAAATTTCACAAAGAATTTTTTAAAAAACTATGATAAGTAGCTTCTATAGTCTTTGACTGTCTCAAAATTAATGCACTTTAAGGGGTTACCCCCAATTGCAGCTCAACAAAAAGGCCCTTTTCATGAATTTTTTTAAAGAAAACTACAAAACTTTTTTAAACGATTATTATATCATCTCAAAGAATACACCTTGAAGAACTTTCAGTAATTTTTTTATTGCAAAATATTACATTGTTAAGTGGCAAATGGCCGCCAATGAAATAGTGTTTTTATTTATACGGTTTGCGGTGACCAACATTGCGGCAAAGTGGATCATTTAAAACAAAAAATGTGTATAGATTTAGTTAAATATAAGTATAAACTAGTTTTAATCGAAGGATTTGAAAAAATATTCATTTTTCACAAAATGAGAGGCAGTCAAAGTTAATGGTTCGATTTTAACGAAAAATCGAACGATTAAAAACTACATTTTTATGTATTAAATAAGCCTGCAAAATTTCAAGAAGATCGGTTTATTAGTGTTTGAGTAATCTTGGTCACCGACTTCAGAAATGCCATTTCGAGAAAAACGCGTTTAAAGTTTAAAGTAGCCGGTTGTTTACACAACGGATTCTTCTCTTTCAACGCTCATATCTCAGTCAATTTTGTTCCGATCAACTTGAAATTTCTAGGTCATATTCTCAGATACTTACACTTCAAAAAAATGCAATTAACAAAAAATCGATTTTTTCAAAGTCGCAAGTGGGGTTAACCCGTTAAATTAAAGTATAATTTATTTTGAGCGTTAATATTTCAATATTTGCAATTTATTTCATTTTAAATTAATGTATCGAATATAGAATTTTCAGAACAATTGTTTTTTCTAACGTAAACGAAATTATGTCCACTTAATAATAGGTAAAAATCAATTGAGCGACGGTGATTTTAAAAAATATTTAAATTTGAATTTGAGAAAGTTATGGCTTATGGGCTTGATTATCAATTTAAATGAGAATAAAAAGAGAAAATCTAGATGGCTAGAAAGATTACCGACGTTAACTACAATTTTATTGGGCATCACAGATGGATTATTTCAAATTCTTTGGATATTTGATGTTTGGAGTTCTAACAAAGTTCTTGTTACGCAAATTAGTTCAAACTTCCTTTCCAATATAACAGCAATATGCAAGGTGTTTAAATTACATTAAATGCTTTGTTTTTTATACGATATTTATTTATGACTATAACATTTGTTAGATCGTAAAATTTTCTTCTGTACTTTGAATTTAATAATAATTCATTTATGAAAAAATAAACTAAGATGATTAATGAAAAAATGTCCAAGTATAGGGTTTCCGATTAGCGATGTGCATCGACGAAATACAATTGGTATTAAATGAAATGGCGATAATTTGGAAGGAAAACCGACCGAGTAACGATTGTTACGAAAAAATTATCAAAGGAGCGCATAAGACGCTATTTTTTTGCAAATGTTACACAGGAATTGGAATGGGTGTAATTGTTTCGTGGGGGATACCACCGATTCAGTGAGTAGGTGACCTTTTTACGTTTTCAAATAAACACTTTTCACATTAATTAGTTAAAGTATTATTGATAATTTTTGTATAAAAATAATTAAAGTACCATTTTGCATATGTGAATCGAAGCATAATAATATGATAACATTTCAAGTATTTATTTAACTTCATTATCAGCATAGTTTAGATGATAAATTGAATAAAAATTTTAACAGGAATTTATTGTTACAATACCTTGCGCGTGAATCAACTAACTATACTTATGACTTTTCCCAAAGGATTTTTATGGTTAGATATCCATTTGAAATTAATACAATGCCGATATATTTTTTGGTTCTCTTCGAAGAAGGATGGGTACTTTTTGGATCAGCTTTAGGTTGGGCATGTTGTGATACGCTGTTCGCGCAATTAACGAGTCACGTTTGCCTACAATTGGAGGTTTGCTAAAAGACACATTTATACAGATAGATTTTCATGTAAATGTATAATTAATAATACATTTGATAATTGTCAATAAGTTTTGTACCATCTCTTCGTGGGTTACATGTGTATATTACTAACTGAAAATTAATTCATGTTTCCAGATATTAAAATATGATTTACAAACTCTAATAAATGATGAAAGTGATGAAAATCGTTTGAAACAAAATTTAAAAATTTTTGTGAAAAGACATCGTGATCTTTTGAGGTATGTTGTCAATAATTATTGTTTGAATTTTAAATGCGCAAAAAAATTGTATTAATTGTTTTGATGAAACATCAGAATTTGCCAGATTATTGAAACTATATTTAGTCCCGTTGTCCTCACAACTACACTGATAGCATCGTTAAATATTTGCGTTAATGTTTTTGAATTGAGAGAGGTGAATGATTAACTTTTAACAGATTAGAAGTCATAATTCTTGTTGCAGGAATGCAGCACATAAAATTTTCTAAAGTTTTCTTAAAGAATGGAAAGTATAAAGATTCACTAAACTAGAGACTAAATTAACGATTAAAAAGTGATGTTTAAATAAGATATTTTAAATAACATATTATTGTTAATTAATAACAAAAACTTATTTTGTATAGATGATGAAAAAAGCTTATTACGCAGATGCTGCAATTCATTTGTTTCTTCTCAGTGGTATATTTATTCAAATTGTAATATATTGTACTTTTGCCGAATCATTAACGGAAAAGGTAAAGTTTAAATATTTCATATTTTAAAAAAGTGAAAAATTTGTGAAAACATTATGTTAAATGTAGTAGAACAATCCATAACTAATATTTTTTATAGAAAGTTTGTACTTGTTTTGAGATACTTGCACGTCAACGATACATGGAAAAACTTTAATATCTTTTGTAAAATTGTTTTTCGTTATTGTTAGGTTTACTTGTTCCTCCTTTCATTCCTGAAAGCAATTTCAGAATTTTACATCTGGGAATAAAACGAAAAAACACTTTATTATTTATTTTATATCTACGTTCCCAGTATATATTTACAATCATATTAATATTAATTATTTTTAATCGACTCGAATCCTTTTTAATTGTAAATAAACAAGTACAATGTATTCAATCGTGTATATTTAGCGGATAGGGGAAATCCCCGAACAGTCACTGGAAATTGGAAGTTAATAAATTAAAAAAATTTTTTTTGATCTAGATGAGCTCAATAGCTGACGCGGTGTACAACTGCAAGTGGCCGGAAAAGAATTACAAATTTCGTATTTATCTTCAAATATTCATTTTGAAATCGCAAAATCCATTTTATTGTACTGCATATGGATTTTTTCCGATTGGCCATGTACAACTTGCAAAAGTAAGTGTTGACTAAATTAAAAAAAATTCAATTATTTTTTCTCATGTCACGTAAAAACATTTACTTCTAGATCGTTAAAGCAGCTGCATCTTATTACATGTATTTAGAAACAATGAGTTAGTTTAGAAAATGATTTTGTAAAACTATTTAGATTTCCATTTATTTTTTAAATAAACAAAGTTAGTAATAAAATGTGGTTTTTAATTGAAAAAGAAATCTTTAAAATTTGAATTTCCAAATCTATTAATAAATGTTTGGACTGAAATACAAATTTTAATTTTTATTTTATATGTGTACCCTAAACTTACGCGCTTTATTTAAGTGTTTCGATAGTCATGGATGGTCGTTTTTAATAGCGGGCATAGGCCCCATGGCAGAGGACATGAGTGAAGGATCACCCGTGGGATGAGAAAGACCTATGATATTATACAGATTTTCTTTTTCAGGATCGAATAAAGAATGATTCGCGATTTTTCTTACTCTCTTGCGGTATACGGATGGAAGAACTTTACTTATTGTATTTTTTCTTCGTCACATTACGCAGTATATTTATGCAAAATTATAAAGAATACTAATCGTTTACCTATAATGGGTTATCATGCACGATTTTATCTTTGTTTTATTTAATAATTAAATTCATCATCGTCAACGACGATAGTGCCATATAACCCATTGGAGTCTCATTGTTTCTTTATTTGCATCAGCATCATTGACTCAAGGCCTGATATCGGTGAGGGGAGCCCTCAAAGTACGATGCACGACAGCACAACTTCTAATGTATCGAATCAAGGTTGCACCAGCACCAATTCATACAAAAACACCTGATAATTTCTCTTACAAGTTTTTAGAATGTCTTCACGCGAGCCAAGTAAATTTATTTATTGATTTATTTTGACTTAAAATTGACTCGTTTTATTTCATAATCACCTTGTTCACACCTCTT
Source organism: Chalcis sispes (assembly GCA_949987625.1). NCBI lineage: Eukaryota > Metazoa > Arthropoda > Insecta > Hymenoptera > Chalcididae > Chalcis > Chalcis sispes. The sequence continues at coordinate 3,512,453 of OX465094.1, read as the reverse complement.
TACTTTTTTTTTCATTACATTTTTTTTTCTTTTCTTGAATATTGAGATTTCTCCAGATTGATAAAGTTCCGATCCGAAAATAAAACTATTAAAATCTCAAAAATTTTATAAGGAATTTGTGATTAATTTCGGTTTATAATTTACATCACATTAAACTTACAATTAAATATATTTTCATTGTAATATCTTTAATGAATTAATATTCCATTTCAGGAATTAATTTATTTACAATCTGCTATTTTAATAATTTTAATGTAAATTTTTAAGAAGAAGCAGCATTTGAATTAAAAAATCTTTACTTAATACCTGAAATATAATTTTTTCATCTAATAAATAATATACATTACAGAAGAAAACGCTGAAGTACATTCATATATATTTATACACATATATATTCATCATCTTATAGTTTTACAATTCTTATACATACAATAATTAGCAAAATAAAAGAATAAAAGAGCTTTTGTGTACGCAAAATATAGATGCGCGCTTTACATGCAAGAATTGTATGAGCGCTGTTATAACAACATTGTATAAGTTATGTGTGTGAAATGTATGTATGTATGTACGCATGTCCACGACTACACTTGAAGCACGAACGCGAAGTTAAGTATATATATATATATATATATATATATATATATATATATATATATATATACATATACGTAATATGTTGAGCTCAGTTATTCGCGAATAAACAACGACAACAGTCGCAATGAAGAAAGGGTGAAAAAAAATGTTGAAAACGGTAAAAAAAAAGAAGCAGCGATAAGATGGTAAAGTGTCTCTGAACATATAAGATAAAGCAAGAAAAAAACAGATTTTAAAATGCAATTGTGATATGAACGAGTTTAGAAATGAATTGCAATGGAGGGCTGCCTGCAGTGGCATCAGTGAGCAGCGCAAAACTACAAACGACGACACTTTTATGGACTGCACGTCGATCGTTACCTGTAAGTTTTGCCGTCTTGGCCTTAATAACTACGAGAAAAATATCTGCCGTCTGCACATGCATTATAAAACCATTTGGTCTTAGTATTTTCTTAGGTCTATTTCTTTTTCTCTTTCTGACGCATCCGATGGGTTTGTTATTATTGAAACGCCCACGAATCTTATCTATCTTAAGAAACAAACGAAATAATAAAATTACAAAAGTTATTAGAAATCATGACCTGCAAATGTAGTACAAGCTCCTATATCCTGCGACAAATTGTTTGGCAGATACGTACGAAAATGTTTGCGATGTGCTGAATACTTTCACACAATGCAATAGTTGCATAAACGAGATGTTTAACCTTTTAAAAACAGGTCTGGTAGTTGGATCGACTATCTATGGGATACGAAATATTTGAGCTTTTCTTTAAAAAATATTATGCGCTAAATACAAAAAAAAAAAAGAAAAAAATAGTTGAATAATTCCTTTAATAATTAAGTTTACTTGACCCAGAAGAGTGCTATTTCAAGATCAAAATTTTTTTTGCTGCTTCGGCCTGATAATCGGTATACATATTTATCGAGATGCATTGAGTTCGAAAGGAACAGTATTTTGTAATGCAAAACTTATCTTGAAGGTGAATCTAAGTCTAGAAATTAAAATTATCGTTACCATCGAAATTAGTTACTATCAGCAGGTTAGCTTGTATCTAACAAAAATAAAATAAAAGGTGATTGTACAGATTTTTTACCTTTGACGTGGTCTGGCTTTTGACAAAATAGGCTCGAGAAAGTCATCAATTGAGAAATATTTGAGTAAAAAGACTAATTTTGTCGAACTCCTAATGTTCAAGGTCAAGGATGCCTTCAGGACTTTTTTTACTACTTCTTTTGTATTCAGCGTATCAATTTACGTATGAAAACATCCTCAAGTCGTTAGACGAAAATTCTATTGCAGGCCCTTGCGTTCCACACGGATCTCGTCTCACTAGTTTTTCATTGATATTCTGCACAAATTTCATGTAAAATAAAAAGTCGATTTGAACGCAAAAATCTCCGTCCTCAAAAAGTTAAAGGTGATCCTAGAGAAAAAATCTAACGGGACCGTGTTGACCGGGGTTGTAGGGCTCTTCGATTAAGCTTGTAATGAATTATCGTTGATATAAGACCTTAAACAAAATATCGCACATTTGGTTTAATTTTATTCGTATAATTTATAATTTAAAACTTAATTTTGTTTGCATAAATTATAATCTTTATACTAATTTATCATGTATGCCGTTGTTCCCATGCTTTCACACTTTGGTAAATATGATAAAAGTTATTATAATATTCAATACAATGGCAGAAAAATGACCCAATCTTTAATAATTTACCTTTTCTGTTAAAATTTCTCCAATATAACATAGTATAAAAATATTAAAAACTGATGAAATCAGCAATAAAAGGTATGCTATCGTTGCAATAGCTTCTCTTTGCTCGTATTCCTATTACGTTGGAATAAATCCTAAAGTATGATAACCAGATCAAAATAAGAAATAAAATAGAATAACTAATTTGCAATAGCTTATAAAAATTTGCATTTACTCAATAAAATAAATCATTTTTTTTTACCGTATTCAAAGAATGTCCCAGAAAACAAATAATGTACGTACTGCCGAATACTTCGACTAAACATACCTCCTGAAATATATCTCCTAATATTTTAGCAAATCTGAAAGTCCAACTGGGATTTTTGTAAAAATCTAGTATAGAGTAAAAATTTGTATACATAATGAAAATAATCAGTTTAAAAACTGTAAATGTTGCTTGACTATTAGGCCGAGTAATTTCCTGTCAAAATTATCCGCGAGTTTTTCCATTATAATTGATGAAATGCTAACTTCACTACATATATGCATTACATAGAGAATAAATGTGCTGTAAATTCCGCATGTTATCGTACATCTTAGAAAACCACATAAACAATGAGTCAAATAAATTATATCATAAACTGGCCTGACCTGAAAAACAGTTGCATGCACTCACAACGCTCTTGCTTTTTCAGCAACGCCATAGCCATGCAAACAACTACTTACGTTAGGATTGAAAAATATAAAGTAACTGGGATACGCAAAATGTCGTCGTGTTACATTTCCAATAATCGTCACTCCTCTACTGATGGGCATTATGGTAACGTATGGCATGCCACCACCGTACATCAACAATATGCAAAAAATCGTAAGTATCCTTCCTGTTCTCGCATTGGCCAACATTATTTTTCTATTCGTGGAACTTTCTACAGCTTGCCAGTCGTCTGCTATTTTATTAAAATAGTTGACAATTCGGTGCTTTCAAGCGATTACCATTACGTATTTAAAGGAAATCATAAAGCTGAATCCTAATGAAGCGCATATCTTTATTTGTATCTGAGGAGTTGAAAGGTATTGGAATGTTCAAACGATATCAATATATATATATATATTATAAGATGAATGAAAAATTGGTCATACTTTTGGATTTTTTATGATGAGAAACATAAATAAACACATCGGAATCTTTACAAATAACATTAAGAAGAAGCTCATGACTACTAAAATCGGACGTATAATTGTTTCGTACGCCGGAAATAGTTTAACGGGCCAGATTCCACAAGGTACGAGAAGCATACGCGTAAGCTTTATCGCGTACTCAAAATCTTTCATATTTTGTAAATTTTCATTATTTTTCAAAATCATTATTGCATCCATAATCTACCTTTTAGATAATTTAACACGACGCTTTTGAGAACCAACATTCAATGTTATTAAATAAAATTTAAAAACTGTACAAAGTTTAGTTTGAAATATAAAATTGTTAATTTTAAGCGCTCAATAAATACACGTAAATTCACATTAGCGGCGACTTCGTCAACAATTTTTGACAAAGATTCACGAACAGCTATGAACGAATGATGGCCGGACTAGGATGACTGGCCTCGCCGGCTCTCAAGTCAACATTTGACGATTACGAATTCAAGCTGCTGAAATCGCGTACTAGAATTTTTGCAGAATGGGATAGACGGGTTTGACCACAAACGGTTTCGCTCCCCTGAATTTAACATCGCAAGCTTCAGCCTCTGGCTCCGGGAGTCGTCAGTCTGCTATCAGAGCCTGGAGAAGTCTGAGCTCCGAAAGTCTGTATACATACGTATGTTGTTCACTGATGTGCGATAAAGAAAGTATAAAACAAGAAATTTATGGTATGAAAATATCAATATCATAACTAAAGTTAACTAAATATATATGTATATGTACAATAGATAATAGAAGCATAATTCAAATTTTGTTGTTGAATTGTATAATGTAAATAAAATTAGTTTAAAGATAATGATATACAACCTTTTAAAAAAAAGAAATTTTGGTAAGTATTGGTCATCGTTTAAAAATATTTTTTTGTACTTTCTTCATGTATTGTCAAAATTTTTTATGAATTTTGATTTTTATTTTTACTCTACAAAATTTATTGAATCTGAATACAATCTTTTAAGAAAATGAATAGTATGACAAGTTTTAATTGTAGTTTAAAAAAAAGTTACTTTTCATTCAACTCTTCACGTACATCCAAAATACTAAAAATTATAATTAATAGACTTACTTTGAATGGCAAAGCCCTTTCAATCAAAATTTCTATGCATTCATATGTGCAAGAAACGCTTTCACTATATTTGTTTATCGAATATTAGTATGGCACCTGTGAGTAACTTATCAAGAAGAATATTTAAAATCAGCATTTTTGACTCTCGAAAGTTGTGAAATCAAATAAAATTGCCAAGTATTTTCTTTTTTATCAACATATTTTTTTTTAACGATAGCTGATCATCAATGTTGTTATATATAATATGCTAATGAATATCTACATGTAAATACAACAATCTTTTAAATACAAAAAAATTATCGTTTTCGTTGTTATTAAAAAATATGAAAAAATATAATTAATAATTAATTTTCATACGCATACTTTCAAATTTTCTTTAATTTTAAAATATTTTATACTAAAAAAAGCAATAAAATATAATAATATCGCTAAATATCATCTTTCTTTTTATTAATGTATTTTTTGACCGCTACCTGGTCATCATTTACTTATCAAATTAATAAAAAGCCATTACGCAAATTTCTGCGCACGAAAGTTGTGAAATCTAATTAATGTTGTTAAGTATTTCAATATTTGTGTCGAACACATTTATTTTATAATTTTAGTTAATACTAAAAAATATTATTTTATATTTTATACAATTTTCTTTTGAAATGTTACTTTGAATTGAAATATCAAAGTATACAAAAAAATATCAATGATGTGAAATGATTCTTTTTACTCTTACATTTATTTAATTTTTATTTTAATTCAATTCAATAATTTACATATAATTTCATATTGTTTTCGTACGAAAGTAGGAAGTTGCTTCGAATGAAACCACTGAAATCAAATAATTCTTTTAACTATGTTTTTCTATATCTTTTATGCTATATTTCATACAAAGTTACTAGTGACATGTAATTGACACCATACTTGCTGGACACTTCTAGAGTGTATTGGTGGGGAATATAAAGTAAATTAATATTTGATTTAATATTTATATTTTTCTATTTCTATTCAAATTATGAAATGTTTTATTTTTAAAATAAAAAATTGTTAAACGTTAAAAAATTGTGATTGACAAACTTTAATAATCTTTTATTATACATATATTTAAAATTGTGGAAATATAATATAACAAGATATGAAAACATTAATTATTTTCTCTTTAATTTTTGGTAAGAAAAAAATCTGCATATGCATTATCATTTTTAATAATAAATTTACTCCTATACAAAGCACGTATAACTTAACGATTGGAATCTTATTAGTAATTAGTATGTTGATTAGTAAATATTGAAATACTTAACAACATTAAATAGATTTCGCAACTTTCGTGCGTAGAAATTTGTGTAATGACTTTATTAATTTGATAAGTAAATGATGATCAGGTAGCGGTCAAAAAATACATTAATAAAAAGAAAGATGATATTTAGCGATATTATTATATTTTATTGCTTTCTTTAGTATAAAATATTTTAAAATTAAAGAAAATTTGAAAGTATGCGTATGAAAATTAATTATTAATTATATTTTTTCATATTTTTTAATAACAACGAAAACGATAATTTTTTTGTATTTAAAAGATTGTTGTATTTACATGTAGATATTCATTAGCATATTATATATAACAACATTGATGATCAGCTATCGTTAAAAGAAAATGTGTTGATAAAAAAGAAAATACTTGGCAATTTTATTTGATTTCACAACTTTCGAGAGTCAAAAATGCTGATTTTAAATATTCTTCTTGATAAGTTACTCACAGGTGCCATACTAATATTTGATAAACAAATATAGTGAAAATGTTTCTTGCACATATGAATGCAAAGAAATTTTGATTGAAAGGGCTTTGCCATTCAAAGTAAGTCTATTAATTATAATTTTTAGTATTTTGGATGTACGTGAAGAGTTGAATGAAAAGTAACTTTTTTTTAAACTACAATTAAAACTTGTCATACTATTCATTTTCTTAAAAGGTTGTATTTAGATTTCACAAATTGGGTAGAAATATAAAATCATAATAATAAATCGTAATTTTAGATTTATTATGAAAGTAATCTGTGAAGAATGATTGTTCTATATGATGTATTAATTGTATCGATAAAAGAAATTTAAATTTTAAGAAGTAGTAAAATTCTTTAGTATATGGTATATATAAAATAAAAAAAATTTTAATGTTATACGACAGCATTCTTTTTTTATAACTCTTACCTTGCATTGTTAAAAAATATTAAAATATGTTAAACTTCTACATATAACAAATAAAGTAATAAATTACTCAAGATATAAAGATGTTTTTGTAATTGTTAATAAAAAAAGTTTTTTTTGTAAAAATTGCTGATACGATAAAAAAAATATTCTTTTAAAAATTGTATTATTTAAAAATCTATAAATTCATTAAAATTCTAAGAAGTATAAAAGAATTGTCTTTTAATTTATAAAGTTAATATATTATTGTAAGTTTAAAAAAAATAAGTTTAATAAGTGGTAGAGAGTTAAATAATTTGTCATAATAAAAATAATTTGAGTGAAAAATTTTTTATTTTTATTTACATATTCTTGTTTAATAAATGTTTTTTACATAAAATGACTTGTTAACATTTATTATTCATTTTTAAATGAGTACTTAATAATAAAAAAAATATATTAATCATTGAAGATTTTATTTTTAATAAATTCTATCGAGTTCTTCAACATCCAAGATGTAGAGTAGCAAATAGTCAACCAATCTAATCTTTAGCAATTGTTTTATTCTAAATATAAGAAATAAAGTAATAAATTACTCAATATCTGATATATATTTAAAAATATAAATATATTAAATTTAAATATTAAAAGTTATACTTACAACTTTTTTAATTAAATCATTATTTATTACTGGTTTATCTTTTAAGTTTATTTTTTCTGGTAATCGTTCTACAGGAGCAGGTGATTCTTACCTTACATTTTCTTCATCAAGTCTATGAGGAACCTCAATTTTAGACTTTTCAATATCACCTAAATAGAATAGTTAATAGTGAGAACACTTTTTTAAATTAAAATTTTGAGGAATGTGTTGTTGAATAATAATTTTTGAAAGAAAAAGCTTTAGAAATATTTAATAAAACTTACGTAATATTTAAAATGATAAATTTAATATGTCAGTTTTTAGTGCCTTTCAAATTCAATAAATTATCAAGTTGTTTTGATTCATCTGGCCTTATAAGCATTTCATTATTTATTAAAACGTGTGGAATATTATTAATTTGACTAGGAAATTTTACAGTTGTTGCTTTGGCTTGAAAATTAAAAGATTGTTCAATAGCATACATGTTTGCATAAGTTCCAAGTAACATAATCCACAAACCAATAACTACAATAATCTGCAAATGCATTATAATAATATTTTAATACTACAATTTTTATATTATTTAGTTTCAACATAATTAATTATAAAATTTAATTTATGTATATCTGAGCAAGTAATCTTTCATTCGTATGCTTTGCGCTTACTGATATAAAAAATATACCAGGAAATATAAGACATATTATTACCTTTAAAAAACTCAAAATTTCTTCTTCGAGTTATTACTGCTGATTTAATTAGAAAATGACATGCTAAGCGTGAAAGCATACTGCTTAATAACAGCATTAATGTTGTCAAGACAATGCCACATTGTTTAAAACAATATGGCATAGCCAAAACATTAATACCAATGCCATTAGCAAGTCATCACATGCAAGATCATTTTGGTATCATAGTCTTGACAATGCGCATTACATACAATATAAAATTATTATTTTTCTTGTATAAAATAAAATTTAATCATAATATTCATTAGATTCTCACTAGCTTTATCCTATTGTACAAATTTGAAAAATAGATAAAAAAAGTACAAAGTATGACAATTCGAGGGGAGATCGTAAAAAAAAAAGAAGTTTTCGAGGTAATCAGCATACGTTTGAAATGGATACAAGTGCTACAATTACTTCTGCTAAGAAAATTGGAAAAAAAAACCCTGATTTTGAAGTAAATGTCGATCTTACTTTGCAGTACCATATAGTCAACTTTGCTTTGTTTTTGTATTTGCAAAACATTCTAATGTGTAAAACTTGTAAGAGTGATGTGAAGTTTTCAAAACGTGCTGAAAAAGGATTAGGCTTTCAATTAGTTATACAGTGTAAGTATGAATCAGATTCGTATATTTCAAGCAGCCCACAAATTTATTCTTCTTACAAAATAAATCGGCGCTCTGTATTCGTCATGCGTTTACTTGGTATTGGCTGTCAAAGTATAATTAATTTTTGTGGATTGATGGATACAGGAAAAGGGTTCAGTAACAGTACTTATTATGACTTAGTAGAACACATTTGGATATCAGCATCCGCCGTTGTAAACTCGGTATTTAAAAAAGCAGTTGAAGAAGAGAAAGAAAAAAATGAAGCCGCTGGTAATTTGAAAAATCATTTGACAGTTTCTGGCGATGGCTCTTGAACTCGTAGAGGCTTCTCTTCTCTTTTCGGCACAGCCACTTTAATTGGAAAGTTTTTTGGTAAAGTTCTCGACGTTATTGTGAAATGTAGTATTTGTAAAGCCTGTGAAGGATGGAAAAGAAAAGAGAACGACGACGAGTATGAGATTTGGTACGAGAGTCATAAGCCAAATTGTGTCGCGAATCATGAAGGAAGTGCCGGTTTAATGGAAGTTAATGGTATCATTGAAATGTTAAAAAGATCGGAAACTTTATATAATGTTTTTTATGAATTTTACATTGGCGACGGTGATACAAAAACATTTAAACAGTTACAAGATATTGAACCTTACGGTGACGTTTTAAGTGTAAAAAAAAAAGAGTGCGTTTTATACGTTAAAAAAAGGATGTACAAACGGGCAAATTCAAACGAAAGCTTCAATTCTTGCGTTTGGCATATTGTTTCAAAACATATGTTCGCGGGAAAAAAAATTGTTGAAATTGCCACTTATTGTGCTGCGTGCACATATAATGAAGGCTTTCAACCTTTATTGAAAATTATGGAGGTAATGGGAGTCACTGTTGGAAAAACTGCAGTAGATTTTGCGCAGCAATGCGATACTCAGCGTATCGGCTCTGCCAAACGCCGCAGCCTTGAAGCTTCAAAGGAGCGCAGGACTGAGCTCAGGAAGGAAAAATCTCATGCAAATGACTTTTTTGAGGAGGAAGAAAGTATATTATATGGAGCAGAAATCGCTGATTAAGCGTAAGATATAAGTTTCAGAATTTTATGTCCATTTTTATATTAAAACGCATTTTTCTCGAAACAACGTTTTTTGACCTGGCTGACATGATTTTGAAAAATCTATATTACCGATCGGGCTAAAATTTTAACTGAGTATTCAGGACATGTATAGCTTCAGCCCCTACCAGATTCAGAATTTTTTTATACATTTTTAACAATTTTATTAAACAATTTTGTTGCAAAAAACAGGTCAAAAAATTAAGAAGTCCGCCATCTTGTTTTTTTTCGTCAAAAATGTTTAATTCTGGTAGGGGCTATAGCCAATCGACTATTTTTCAAAATGCCGTTTGAGTTTTTTGTTTTAGGCATTCCAGTCATGAGATATTATAGCCATTTTTTTTACGTCTCTGTTGCAGCCGCCATTTTGTAAATAAAAATAAAGAAAAAAAAAAAAAATTTTTTTATATAATTTAATGATTATTCTTTGATATGCAAAAGTTTCAATACATAAAAATAAATACTTCTGTTTAAAAAAAATTGTTGAAATTTCATGTAGAAGACCTAGACTGCCCCCTTAAAAGAAGTAGGTTAAGGAAGTATTTTTTGATAAAAATTTAGACGTTATAATAATTGGTTATTATTAAATACACACATAAATTTGAATGCGTCTTATAACTGTAAATGCAAACGAGTTTTTGCTACTGGCTCATCATAATATACTCTTTATATAAACATAAAATACTTTTTTAAAAAAGTTTCATATTTAATTTATATAGAAACTGAAATTTATTGTCATATTAAACACGGTAAACAATAAACACTAATGAATTGATAAGATACAATATATGTTACCTTCAGATTATCTTAAGATGACGATATCGATATCTTAAGATGATTAGACGAAATGTTGAAAAAGCGATTTGATGAAAATCGGGGGGCGCATATCGTATCTTCGTAACGAATGCGCGAATATTAATAGTTTCTTTTTGTTCAAAAGAACGTAAAAAAAAAGTTTATGTGATATTTTTTATTTATTCAAATATTAAATATATATTAAGAAAAATTATTTTAATTTTTTATTCGTCCAATTTAATGTATAAATGGGTGCGCCAGCGCCCGTAGTACCAATACTTACCACGGGGCGCTGACGCGCCCCTGATATTAAAGTATAAATATATTTACTGTTATATTTTAAAGAAATAATGCAAGAGAAATTTTTATATTTTTAAACACTAAATGTAATATTTTGACTTTGAAATCTCGTTTTCAAAAACCATTTAATTTTTGTTTGAATCTACTCTTATCTTTAATAATTTATGTTCAAATTTTTAATGTAATTTATTTAATGAGACTTCAATTATAAACAGTCTTTGGTCGTAGAGTCATTTTAAGACTTGGACTCGGTTTTCAATATTTTTTAATTTTCAACTGCTTTGCTTTAAAAATTAAAACTAGAATAATTCACTCATAAGTAACACTTAATGAAATTAAATCTATAAGAGCCGGACCAGTAGTTTATTTGTAATAAGCGCATAAAAAATATATTATATATTATTTGGTTCTGAGATATTGATTTCTTTTTATTGATTACATTATTGTTTCTACAGGTATAAATAGTATAAAAATATACATGTACACTAAGAAAAAAATTATTTTTAGTTCTATTGAATAATTTTTCTATAGGAATTTAATTTTCCTGTCGCTATATTGGAGTCAATTAAAGTAATTATACTTTTATAAAACTTAACAGAGAAGAAAAGGTTTTATTTCTAAACAAAATCAAGTGTTAGAAAAGTTATTTAAAAAATTGTTCTCAACGTATATTCACATTAATTCTTAGTAAGATTTACATTTATACGATTTATTTAAAAAAATTCAGATGAACAATTAAAAATACCTATAAGAATATACCTAACATAAATATGCTCCAGTTATTAAAACAAAAGTTTCTACAAGCTCCAAAAATTCTTACCGTTTTATTGAATTAAAAAAAATAATGATAATATTAATATGAATTTATGCATAATACATATAGAGAATATAATAAATTATTAATTTAATTAATAAATAATATTATCTTACCTTATATTATACATATTAATCTTATGTTATATCTTACAAATATTATCTATTTTCAAATTGTATTTAATTTTTTCAGAAATAACTCTCCCTTCATTCACGAATTTGTTTTGCATCGATTTATCTGACACCGAAAAATCGTACTTCTTTAAGTATCTAGTCTTCTCCAAAAGGTTTAACACTGTCACTTAAGGAATCTTCGATTTCGTAATTATTCCGTGAGAAAAAATATGCCGCATTACTGCAAATTATGATAAGATTTAATTAATTGTTTCGGTGATTGGACGAAGAGTAAAAGGTGCATCATTGACGTTAAAATAAATAACATAAAAATTAACAAACCTCCTTACGACTAACTACTTTATTAAAGTATTTTCACAATAAACGGCACAAATTTTGTATGCTATGCACTTTTCTATTGTTAAGATATTTATAAATGTAGCGAATTCTTTACCCGAATTTCGCTCACTTTCAACTTTTACTAACTTTTGCCTAATTTATTTTAAATGAATCCATAAAATGTCACATTTGTACTAAAAGTAAAATACTATCTGTAAAAATTCACTATATTTTTATGTTTAAGTTATTTAAAAAATATATTTTATTTCACATCACATAATACGTTAACTATAATATCTATATAATGTTGAAAATGCGATTACTTGATTTTTGGGAAAGATGTGTAGACAAATTTATCTTGTGTGTGATATGTTCTAAAATTACGATATATATCACTTTAAATACTCACTAATATGTTAAAAAACTTCAACCAATTTTGTATCCATAAAAATAAAATCAAGTTAATTAACTTGATTACAATATGGCTCTCTTTTATTTTCCTTGTAGAAGCACACGATGAAGTTCTTACTATAACTGCGATAAAACAATAGAAGTGCGCACATTAGAACATAATATGTATCTTCATATTAATATTTTAGCGAACTTATTTTTACCGGAATAGACGTCTACAATTCTTTATCATCCAGGAAGAAAGACAAAGACTCTTTATTTTTCCATTAGATAAATGATTAAAGGCGTCGTGTATGCTATTCATATTTTGAATAATATATTTTCAGTGACGCCCAACTTACCCCTACACCTCTTATTGACCCCTACTCCATAAGCTTTTACGCGCAATAATAACATTCTGGTAAGCGCAATTGAATAATTCGTACACACAAAAAAAAAATGGAAAAGAGGTAGAAGAGAAAAATGAGGTGCACTTAGGTGTAATAAATGTACATATCATGATATCGGTCGGTTAATGAGTAAGTAAGTAGACATCGATGCGTACATCAAATATGCAGGAAGGAGCCAATACTGAAGGGTTAACGCGGATCTCTTTTAGTCTTCGTGTATTAGTATTGTTTCGGAAAGCTCGATATGAAGACTAAAGGTAGACGGTTATATTATCGGTGATATTTAATATTTGATATATGAAGTATATTAATGTTAATAATAACGATAATAAAATGAATTTAAAGTATATTAATGTAATGTGACAATATGTATTTGAAATATCTAACTTCATCCCCCTTTTCGTATTGGCATATTTTTAACGGTTACTTTCAAAATAAAAGTATTTTTCATGTTTTATATAAAGGAAACCATTTTTAAGAACTAGTATTTATTTCCTTTTCAAGTAAACCTTTTAAAATAAACTTGAAAGAAATAAAAAAAAAAAAAAAAATTTCACGAAGAATTTTTTAAAAAACTATGATAAGTAGCTTCTATAGTCTTTAATTGTCGCAAAATTAAGGCACTTTGAATTATTGTATAATTTATTTCGTGCGTTTATATTTCAATATTTGCAATTTATTTCATTTTAAATTAATGTATCTAATATAGAATTTTCAGAACAATTATTTTTTCTAATGTAAACGAAATTATGTCCACTTAATAATAGGTAAAAATCAATTGAGCGACGATGATTTTAAAAAATATTTAAATTTGAATTTGAGAAAGTTATGGCTTATGGGCTTGATTATCGATTTGAATGAGAATAAAAAGAGAAAATCTAGATGGCTAGAAAGATTACCGACGTTAACTACAAATTTATTGGGCATCATAGATGGATTATTTCAAATTCTTTGGATATTTGATGTTTGGAGTTCTAACAAAGTTCTTGTCACGCAAATTAGTTCAAACTTCCTTTCCAATATAACGGCAATATGCAAGGTATTTAAATTACATTAGATGCTCTGCTTTTTATACAATATTTATTTATAACTATAGCATTTGTTAGATCGTGAAATTTTCTTCTGTACTTTGAATTTAATAATAATTCCGTTATGAAAACAAACTAAGATGATTAATGAAAAAATGTTCAAGTATAGGGTTTCCGATTAGCGATGTGCATCGACGAAATACAATTGGTATTGAATGAAATGGCGATAATTTGGAAGGAAAACCGACCGAGTAGCGATTGTTACGAAAAAATTATCAAAGGAGCGCATAAGACACTATTTTTTTGTAAATGTTACACAGGAATCGGAATGGGTGTAATTGTTTCGTGGGGGATACCACCACTTCAGTGAGTAGGTGACCTTTTTATGTTTTGAAATAAAGACTTTTCACATTAATTAGTTAAAGTAGTATTGATAATTTTAGTATTATTGATATATTTAGTATTATCAATAATTTTTTTATAAAAATAACTATAGTACCATTTCGCATGTGTGAATCGTAGCATAATAATATAACATTTCAATTATTTATTTAACCTTATTATCAGCATATTTTAAATGATAAATTGAATAAAAATTTTAACAGGAATTTATTGTTACAATACCTTGCGCGTGAATCAACTAACCATACTTATGACTTTTCCCAAAGAATTTTTATGGTTAGATATCCATTTGAAATTAATACAATGCCGATATATTTTTTGGTTCTCTTCGAAGAAGGATGGGTACTTTTTGGATCAGCTTTAGGTTGGGTATGTTGTGATACGCTGTTCGCCCAATTAACCAGTCACGTTTGCCTACAATTGGAGGTTTGTCAAAAGACACATTTATACAAATAGATTTTCATGTAAATGTATAATTAATAATACATTTGATAATTGTCAATGAGTTTCGTACCATCTCTTCGTGGGTTACACTGTGTACATTGCTAACTAGACTGTACATTATATTTTCAGATATTACAATATGATTTACAAACTCTAATAAATGATGAAAGTGATGAAAATCGTTTGAAACAAAATTTAAAAATTTTTGTGAAAAGACACCGTGATCTTTTGGGGTATGTTGTCAAAATTTATTGCTTAAATTTCAAATGCGCAAAAAAATTGTATTAATTGTTTTGATGAAACATCAGAATCTGCCAGATTATTGAAACTATATTTAGTCCCGTTGTCCTCACAACTACACTGATAGCATCGTTAAATATTTGCGTTAATGTTTTTGAATTGAGAGAGGTGAATGATTAACTTTTAACAGATTAGAAGTCATAATTATTGTTGAAAGAATGCAACACATAACATGTTTTAAAGTTTTCTTAAAGAATGGAAAGTATAAAGATTCACTAAACTAAAGACTAAATTAACGATTAAAAAGTGATGTTTAAATAAGATATTTTGAATAACATATTATTGTTAATTAATAATGAAAACTTATTTTGTATAGATGATAGAAAGAGCTTATTACGCAGATGCTGCAATTCACTTGTTTCTTCTCAGTGGTATATTTCTTCAAATTGTAGTATATTGTACTTTTGCCGAATCATTAACGGAAAAGGTAAGGTTTAAATACTTCATATTTTAAAAAAGTAAAAAGTTTGTGAAAACATTATTTTAAATATATCAGATAACAATTCGGAACAAATGTTTCTTATAGAGAATTTGTACTTGTTTTGAGATACTTGCACGTCAACGACATATGGAAAAACTTTAATATCTTTTGTAAAATTGTTTCTCATTCTTATTTGGTTTACTTGTTCCTCCTTTCAATCCTGTAGGGAATTTCAGAATTTAATATCTAGGAATAAAACGAAAAAGCACTTTATTATTTATGTTAATTATATGTACCCAGTATACTATATTATATTATATTAGTATAGTATATTTACAATCATATCAATATTAATTATTTTTAATCGACTCGAATTCTTTTTAATTGTAAATGAACAAGTACAATGTATTCAATCGTGTATATTTAGCGGATAGGGGAAATTCCCGAACAGTGACTAGAAATTGGAAGTCAATAAATTTAAAAAATTTTTTTTCATCTAGACAAGTTCAATAGCTGAGGCGGTGTACAACTGCAAGTGGCCGGAAAAGAATTACAAATTTCGTATTTATCTTCAAATATTCATTTTGAAATCGCAAAATCCGTTTTATTGCACTGCTTACGGATTCTTTCCAATTGGCCATGTGCAACTCACAAAGGTAAGTCTTGACTAAATTAAATAAATTCAATTTTTTTTTTTCATGTCAAGTAAAAATATTATACTTTTAGATCGTTAAAGGAGCTACGTCTTATTACATGTATTTGGAAACAATGAGTTAGTTTGAAAAAATATTTTGTAAAACTATATAGACATTTCCATTTTTTTTAAATAAACAAAGTTAGTTATACAATGTGGTTTTTAATTGAAAAAGAAATCTTTAAAATTTGAATTTCCAAATCTATTAATAAATGTTTGGACTAAACTACAAATTTTTATTTTTATTTTATATGTGTACCCTAAACTTACGCGCTTTATTTAAGTGTTTCGACAGTCATGGATGGTCGTTTTTAATAGCGGGCATAGGCCCCATGGTAGAGGACACGAGTCAAGGATCACCCGTTGGATGAGAAAGACCTATTATACAGCTTTTATTTTTCAGCATCGAATAAAGAATGATTCGCGATTTTTCTTACTCTCTTGTGGTATATGGATGGAAGAACTTTACTTATCGTATTTTTGCTTTGCCATATTACGCAGTATATTTATACAAAATTATAAAGAATACTAACCGTTTACCTGTAATGGGTTATCATGCGCCATTTCATCTTTGTTTTATTTAATAATTAAATTTGCTAGTCATCGTCAACGACGATAGTGTCATGTAACCCATCAGAGTCTCATTGTCTCTTTATTTGCATCAGCATCATTGATGCAAGGCCTGATATCGGTGAGGGGAGCCCTCAAAGTACGATGCGCGACAGCACAACTTGTAATGTATCGAATCAAGGTTGCACCAGCACCAATTCATACAAAAACACTTGATAATTTCTCTTACAAGTTTTTGGAATGTCTTCACGAGAGCGAATTAAATTTATTTATGGATTTATTTTGACTTAAAATTGATTTGTTTTATTTATTAATCACCTATATATTCGTTTTATTTCATATTTTGTTCACATCTCATTACTTTTTTTCATTAAATTTTTTTTTTTTTTTTTTCTTGAATATTGAGATTTCTCCAGATTGATAAAGTTCCGATCCGAAAATAAAACAATTAAAATCTCAAAAATTTTATAAGGAATTTGTGATTAATTTCGGCTTATAATTTACATCACATTAAACTAACAATTAAATATACTTCCAATATAATATCCTTAATGAATTAATATTCTATTTCAGGAATTAATTGATTTAACAATCTGCTATTTTAATAATTTTAATACAAATTTTTAAAAAGAAGCCGCATTTAAATTAAAAAATCTTAATACCTGAAATATAATTTTTTTATCAAATAAATAATATTATTATACATTACATAAGAAAACACTGAAGTACATTCATATATATTTATACACACATATATTCATCATCTTTTACTTATACATACAATAATTAGCAAAATAAAAGAATAAAAGAGCTTTTGTGTACGCAAAATATAGATGCGCCCTTTATATGCAAGAATTGTACGAGCGCTGTTATAACAACATTGTATAAGTTATGTGTGTGAAATGTATGTATGTATGTACGCATGTCCACGACTACACTTGTAGCACGAACGCGAAGTTAAGTATATATATACGTAATGTGTTGAGCTCAGTTATTCACGAAGAAACAACGGCAACAGTCGCAACGAAGAAAGAGTGAAAAAAAATGTTGAAAACGGTAAAAAAAAAGAAGCAGCGATAAGATGGTAAAGTGTCTCTGAACATATAAGATAAAGCAAGAAAAAAACAGATTTTAAAATGCAATTGCGATATGAACGAGTTTAGAAATGAATTGCAATGGATTACAATTTATGGACTGCACGTCGATCGTTACCAGTAAGTTTTGCCGTCTTGGCCTTAATAACCACGAGAAAAATATCTGCCGTCTGCACATGCATTATAAAACCATTTGGTCTTAGTATTTTCTTAGGACTGTTTCTTTTTCTCTTTCTGACGCATCTGATGGGTTTGTTATTATTGAAACGCCCACGAATCTTATCTATCTTAATAAACAAACAAAATAATAAAATTACAAAAGTTATTCAAAATCATGACCTGCAAATGTAGTACAAGCTCCTATATCCTGCGACAAATTGTTTGGCAGATACGTACGAAAATGTTTGCGATGTGCTGAATACTTTCACACAATGCAATAGTTGCATAAACGAGATGTTTAACCTTTTAAAAACAGGTCTGGTAGTTGGATCGACTATCTATGGGATACGAAATATTTGAGCTTTTCTTTAAAAAATATTATGCGCTAAATACAAAAAAAAAAAAAAAAATTGTTAAATAATTCCTTTAATAATTAAGTTTACTTGACCCAGAAGAGTGCTATTTCAAGATCAAAATTTTTTTTGCTGCTTCGGCCTGATAATCAATATACATATTTATCGAGATGCATTGAGTTCGAAAGGAACAGTATTTTATAATGCAAAACTTATCTTGAAGGCGAATCTAAGTCTAGAAATTAAAATTATCGTTACCATCAAAATTAGTTACTATCAGCAGGTTAGCTTGTATCTAACAAAAATAAAATAAAAGGTGATTGTACAGATTTTTTACCTTTGACGTGATCTGGCTTTTGACAAAATATGCTCGAGAAAGTCATTAATTGAGAAATATTTGAGTAAAAAGACTAATTTTGTCGAACTCATAATGTTCAAGGTCAAGGATGCCTTCAGGACTTTTTTACTACTTCTTTTGTATTCAGCGTATCAATTGACGTATAAAGACATCCTCAAGTCGTTAGAAGAAAATTCTATTACAGGCCCAATTCTATTACAACAAAATTCTATTACATTAATTCTATTACACTATACGAAAATTCTATTGCGTTCCAGATGGATCTCGTCTTACTAGTTTTTCATTGATATTCTGCACAAATTTCATATAAAATAAAAAGTCGATTTGAACGCAAAAATTTCCGTCCTCAAAAAGTTAAAGTTGATCCTAGAGAAAAAATCTAACGGGACCGTGTTAATCGGGGTTGTAGGATTCTTCGATTAAGCTTGTAATGAATTATCGTTGATATAAGACCTTAAACAAAATATCGCACATTTGGTTTAATTTTATTCGTATAATTTATAATCTGAAACAGGTAAATAAAGAAAACAAAAAATATTATAGTGCTTTTCAAGTACTTTATAAATATATTTGTGAAATGAAAAGATGACTTTTTATCGAGAAGTTAAGAATTAAATAAAAATCTTTTGTTTATTGATTATTAACATGAAAGTAATTAATTTATTGTTATGTGACCACTATGAAGTTGGATTAGATTTTACAGACGCATAGAGCTAAAAGTTTTTCTCCAAAATGAAGTGTTTCCAGGACTATGTTCATAGAGATTTTTATTTTAGATTTTACCCAAGCAATCTACCTTTGCAGTTCTTTACATTATTAAAGACTCGCCCAGTACAAATTACATAATTCGAATAATATAACATTATTAATAATTAATAACAAAAACCTAATTATTTTGTATAGATGATAGCTAAAGCTTGTTTCATAGATGTTGCTGTGATTCACGTCTTTTTTATCATGAGTATACTTGTCCACATTCTAGTTTATTGCATCTTTGGTGAATCCTTAACAGAAAAGGTATGCCAAATATTCTATATATTTTGAAAAATGTGAAAAATTTTGTAAAAACGAAATAACGTCTATTGTTAGAACTTCGGGGAAAATAGATAATTTGCATGTTACTTAATATTATTATATTTTAAATATCAAAGAAAATTTCGAAAATTATTTGTATTACCTCGATTTCAATAAGATGTAATCCGTTAAATATATAAAAGTAGATGTATTCATGTATTAAATGTGTTGATGAGTATTGATGTTTTAAATTGGTTAACCATTTAACGTAATAAGTAACTGTAAAAAGAAATAAAATGTTTATATTAAATAAGTGGAGTTGACTTCGATTTGCAAAGTCATTTTACATCCTTTCAGAAACAACCCAAACATTGTATGATAAATGATTTGTTCAAATGCGCAGTTTTCAAGTTATTTCGTTATGCCAACTTAATATTGGTTTACCATACATATTGTAAATCTTCTTTTGATTTAAGTATTTTTATATTCCGAAACAATTTTATATCTTTCACCGATTGAATTTATTTAAAAAATAAATAAATCATAACTATATTACAAGAATAACAATTATTATATTTTTCTAAATATGTACCTGCTTGATAACTACACTGATTAAAATTATAGGCAAACATTTGCAGCCATAACTATACATTTTATTTTTTTATTAATCCCATCTATTATGTTCCACTCGCGATAACAGTCCTGATCATATTCAAATAACTTGCTGCAGCTTGCATAATCTAAAACAGTTCAAAATTAATGAGAAAAAAATATTTTTATATTATAAGCGAAGATTTTTTGTTTAAAGCATTAAAAAAATGTATTTTTGTTATTTTTCAAACTGATTAATTAAATCTTACGTCTGAAAAACTTTTTAGTGACAAGTTCATTATTTTGCCAGCGGTAAGTGCAACCGGTCGCTGCTTCGACGAAACCAACATTATTATATTTTTAGCTTCTTTCCCAGATAGTTTATACCAATTTATCATGTATGCCGTTGTTCCCATGCTTTCACACTTTGGTAAATACGATGAAAGTTATTATAATATTTAATACAATGGCAGAAAAATGACCAAATCTTTAATAATTTACCTTTTCTGTTAAAATTTCTCCAATATAACATAATATGAAAATATTAAAAACTGATGAAATCAGCAATAAAAGGTATGTTATCGTTGCAATAGCTTCTCTTTGCTCGTATTCCTATTACGTTGGAATAAATCATAAAGTTCGATAACCAGATCAAAATAAGAAAAAATATATAATAACTAATTTGCAATAGCTTATAAAAATTTGCATTCACTCAATTAAATAAAATACATATTTTTTTTTACCGTAATCAAAGAATGTCCCAGAAAACAAATAATGTACGTACTGCCGAACACTTCGACTAAACATACCTCCTGAAATATATCTTCTAATATTTTAGCAAATCTGAAAGTACAAATGGGATTTTTGTAAAAATCTAGTATAGAGTGAAAATTTGTATGCATAATGAAAATAATCACTTTAAAAACTGTAAATGTTGCTTGACTATTAGGCCGAGTAATTTCCTGTCAAAATTATCCGCGAGTTTTTCCATCATAATTGATGAAATGCCAATTTCACTACATATATGCATTACAAAGAGAATAAATGTGCTGTTAATTCCGCATGTTATCGTACATCTTAGAAAACCACATAAACAATGAGTCAAATAAATTATATCATAAACTGGCCTGACCTGAAAAACAATTGCATGCACTCACAACGCTTTTGCTTTTACAGCAACGTCATAGCCATGCAAACAACTACTTACGTTAGGATTGAAAAATATAAAGTAACTGGGATACGCAAAATGTCGTCGTGTTACATTTCCAATAATCGTCACTCCTCTACTGATGGGCATTATGGTAACGTATGGCATGCCACCACCGTACATCAACAATATGCAAAAAATCGTAAGTATCCTTCCTGTTCTCGCATTGGCCAACATTATTTTTCTATCAGTAGAATCTTCCATAGTTTGCCAGTCATTTGCTATTTTATTAAAACAGTTGGCAATTTGGTGCTTTCTAGCGATTACCATGACGTATTTAAAGAAAATCATAAAGCTGAATCCTAATGAAGCGCATATCTTTATTCGTATCTGAGGAGTTGAAAGGTATTGAAATGTTAAAACGATATCAATATATATATATTACAAGATGAATGAAAAATTGCTCATACTTTTGAATCTTTTATGATGAGAAACATAAATAAACACATCGGAATCATCACAAATAACATTAAGAAGAAGCTCATGACTACTAAAATCGGACGTATAATTGTTTCGTACGTCGGAAATAGTTTAACGGGCCAGATTCCACAAGGTACGAGAAGCATACGCGTAAGCTTTATCGCGTACTCAAAATCTTTCATATTTTGTAAATTTTCATTATTTTTTAAAATCATTATTGCATCCATAATCTACCTTTTAGATAATTTAACACGACGCTTTTGAGAACGAACATTCAATGTTATTAAATAAAATTTAAAAACTGTACAAAGTTTAGTTTGAAATATAAAATTGTTAATTTTAAGCGCTCAATAAATACACGTAAATTCACATTAGCGGCGACTTCGTCAACAATTTTTGACAAAGATTCACGAACAGCTATGAATGAATGATGGCGAGACTCGGATGACTGGCCTTGCCGGCTCTCAAGTCAACATTTGACGATTACGAATTCAAGCTGCTGAAATCGCGTACTATAATTTTTGCAGAAAGGAATGGACGGATTTGACCACAAACGGTTTCGCTCCCCTGAATTTAACATCGCAAGCTTCAGCCTCTGGCTCCGGGAGTCGTCAGTCTGCTATCAGAGCCTGGAGAAGTCTGAGCTCCGAAAGTCTGTATACATACGTATGTTGTTCACTGATGTGCGATAAAGAAAGTATAAAACAAGAAATTTATGGTATGGAAATATTAATATCATAACTAAAGTTAACTAAATATATATGTATATGTATAATAGATAATAGATAATAGGAGTATTGCTTTGCTTTAAAAATTGAAACTAGAATAATTCACTCATAAGTAGCACTTAATGAAATTAAATCTATAAGAGCCGGAACAATAGTTTTTTTGTAATAAGTTAATAAAAAATATATTATATATTATTTAGTTCTGTGATATTGACTTCTTTTTATTGATTACATTATTGTTTCTACAGGTATAAATAGTATAAAAATATACATGTGCACAAAAAAATTATGTTTAGTTCTATTGAATGATTTTTCTATAGAAATTTAATTTTAGTGTTGCTATATTGGAGAAATTAAAGTAATTATACTTTTATAAAACTTAACAGAAAAGAAAAGGTTTTATTTCTCAACAAAATCAAGTGTTAGAAAAGTTATTAAAAAAATTGTTCTCAACGTATATTCACATTAATTCTTAGTAAGATTTACATTTATACGATTTATTTAAAAAAATTCAGATGAACAATTAAAAATACCTATAAGAATATACTTAACATAAATATGCTCCAGTTATTAAAACAAAAGTTTCTACAAGCTCCTAAAATTCTTACTGTTTTATTGAATTCAAAAAAATAATGATAATATTAATATGAATTTATGCATAATACATATAGAGAACATAATAAATTATTAATTTAATTAATAAATAATATTATCTTACCTCATATTATACATATTAATCTTATGTTATATCTTACAAATATTATCTATTTTCAAATTGTATTTAATTTTTTCAGAAATAACTCTTCCTTCATTCACGAATTTGTTTTGCATCGATTTATCTGATACCGAAAAATCGTACTTCTTTAAGTATCTAGTCTTCTCCAAAAGGTTTAACACTGTCACTTAAGGAATCTTCGATTTCGTAATTATTCCGTGAGAAAAAATATGCCGCATTACTGCAAATTATGATAAGATTTAATTAATTGTTTCGGTGATTGGACGAAGAGTAAAAGGTGCATCATTGACGTTAAAATAAATAACATAAAAATTAACAAACCTCCTTACGACTAACTACTTTAGTAAAGTATTTTCACAATAAACGGCACAAATTTTTTATGCTATGCACTTTTCTATTGTGAAGATATTTATAAATGTAGCGAATTCTTTACCCAAATTTCGCTCACTTTCAACTTTTACTAACTTTTGCCTAATTTATTTTAAATGAATCCATAAAATGTCAGCTTTCAAAACCCGTTGGCTATTACGAGATTCGATGTATAATATATATTTAGTGACAAAAAATTTAAATAATTTTTAAAAAATTTATTATTATAAATAAATTTATTAAATTCATTTTTTTATTTTTTACAAATAAATTAGTAGTAAGAATGTACTCAACATTTGTATTAAAAATATTGCATTGGCATTAATACACCTTTTTATCTAACACATTTTTACTAAAAGTAAAATACTATCTGTAAAAATTCACTATATTTTTATGTTTAAGTTATTTAAAAAATATATTATATTTCACATCACATAATACGTTAACTATAATATCTATATAATGTTGAAAATGCTATTACTTGATTTTTGGGAAAGATGTGTAGACAAATTTATCTTGTGTGTGATATGTTCTAAAATTACGATATATTGGATAGTCTAAAAAGTATTGAGCCTTTTTTTGTCATTTTCCGATTGAATATTTCTTTTATTTAAAATGGATTTTATTTAAGTACATATTGTCCATTATTATCTATGATCTTTTGCCATTTTTTGGGTAGAGCCATTATTCCATCTGTGTAGAACTTCTGTGGTTTATCGTCGAAAAACTTGGCCAAGTGATTTTCACAGTCCCTTTTTGAAGTGAATTTCTTTTCATTAAGGAAGTTTTGCAGAGACCGAAACAAATGGTAGTCTGATGGTGCAAGGCCTAGACTATATGGTGGATGCATCAAAACTTTCCAGCCAAGCTCTGTCAATTTTTGCCGGGTCATCAAAGATGTGTGTGGTCTGGCATTGTCATGATGGAAGACAGCGCTCTTTCTATTGATCAATTCTGGCCGGTTTTTTTGAATTGCTTGTTGCAATCTGGTTAATTGCTGACAGTACAGAGCCGAATTGAGTGTTTGGCTAGGTTTTAGCAACTCATGATAAACAATTCCCTTCCAATCCCACCATACACACAGCATAACCTTATTTGGTGTCAATCCTAACTTTGAAGTCGTTTGTGATGATTCACCTTTTTTTGACCATGATCTTTTTCGAACGACATTCTCGTACCTTACCCATTTTTCATCGCCCGTAATAATTTGCTTCAAAAATGGCTCGATTTCGTTGCGTTTTATTAGCATTTTGCAAATGGAAATTCGGTCGATCAAATTTTTTTGTGTTAATTCATGCGGCACCCAAACGTCGAGCTTCTTTGTGTATCCAGCCTTACGCAAATGGTTCAAAACTGTTTGGTGATGGATATTCAGTTCCTTAGCAATGTCATGGCTGCTTATGTGTCGGTCTTCTATTTTTTTTAAGATTTCATCGACTATTTCAGTGATTGGTCGACCTGAGCAAGGTGCATCTTTGACATCAAAATTTCCCAAACGAAAGCGAGCGAACCATCTCTTGGCTATGGCTTTTGATAAAGTATCTTGACCGTAGACACTACAAATTTTTTCACGAGCCTGCGATGCATTCTCACCTTGATCGTAGTGGTATTGTAAAATATAACGAATTTTTTCAGAAATTTTACTCATTCTTAAATGAATAAAACTTTTGACACGAATGACGAAATACAAAACTGTCCATATGAAAATTGTAGACTGGAATGTCACCTTTCAAACGCATGTCAGTTTGATTCAATCTGATTAGTATTGCCCGATATATGACAACGAACACCATCTAGTGACAAAAAAGGCTCAATACTTTTTAGACTATCCAATATATCACTTTAAATACTCACTAATATGTTAAGAAACTTCAACCAATTTTGTATCTATAAAAATAATTAACTTGATTACAATATGGCACTCTTTTATTTTCCTTGTAGAAGCACACGATGAAGTCCTTACTATAACTGCGATGAAACAATAGAAGTGCGCACATTGGAACATTGTATGTATCTTCATATTAATATTTTAGCGAACTTATTTTTACCGGAATAGACGTCTACAATTCTTTTTCATCCAGGAAGAAAGACAAAGACTCTTTATTTTTCCATTAGATAAAATATTAAAGGCGTCGTGTATGCTATTCATATTTTGAATAATATATTTTCAGCGACGCCCAACTTACCCCTATACCGTGAATTCACCACTACACTGTGAGCTTCTACGCGTAATAATAACATTCTGGCAAGCGCAATTGAATAATTCGTACATACAAAAAGAAAATGGAATAGAGGTAGAAGAGAAAAATGAGGTGCACCTAGGTATAATAAATGTACATATTATGGTATCGGCCGGTTAATGAGTAAGTAGACATCGATGCGTACATCAAATATGCAGAAGAGAGCCAATATGGTAGGGTTAACGCGAACTTCTCTTAGACTAAGTGAGTTAGTATTGTTTCAAGTAGCTCGAATATGAAGACCAAAGGTAAAGTATTATAATAATAGTGATGTTTCATTGTTGATTTATGTAATGTATTACTGTTAATAATAATGATAAGATTGTGACTTAATTGTATTTCAAAATAATGCGACAATTTTTAGTTTTAGTATCATATTTCATCACAAGTTTTGTTTGTTTTAAACCGTATATTTTTAACACGTTCCATTTTGTGTTGAACGTTATCTTTACTCTCTGAGTGTTCCGATCAGGCTGTTTGGAATTTCATTAAAAAATGAAGAAATTTAAAAAAAAATTTATTGTTGAGTCAAATCTTGGCTCCTTAAAATCGTATATCTTGGAATCTATCATAGCACAAGGCGTCCGCCTTTTCTTGTTAATTACCTTTTGTACTATTGAATTATTATAAAATATATATCAAAAAAAAATTAATTTATTCGAAAAAGTATGGGTCGAATTGGCCCCACGCGGCCTGAACGGAAAAACTACGAAAATGGTACGGAATACTGGGTGTTTATAAAATTGTTTCTGTAAAAAAATAATTTTAGCTCTCTAAAAATTAATATAATTTTTAATTATTATATAATTAATGTTATGTATGTATATTTCAGTACTTAGAATTTCTTACTTTTTTTTTTGTTTTTGTTTTTTAGTAGTGCAGAAAACATTTTCAAAACGTTTTTTTTTTTTAATTCTAAACAAAATTTTATTCACATAATAGGTAACAATAATTCGAGTGACGATGATTTTAAAAAATATTTGAATTTGAATGTGAGAAATTTATGGCTTATGGGCTTGATTATCGATTTAAATGAGAATAAAAACAGAAAATCTAGTTGGCTAGAAAAATTTCCAACGTTATCGACAATTTTTATGGGCTTCGCTGATGGAATACTTCAAATTATATGGATATCTGAGATTTGGAGTTCCGACAAAGTGCTTGTCACAGAAATTAGTTCAAACTTCCTTACTAACATAACGGCAATATGCAAGGTGTTTAAATTACATCAAATGCTTTGCTTTTTATACGATATTTATTTATGACTATAACATTTGTTAGATCGTAAAATTTTCTTCAGTGCTTTGAATTTAATAATAACTCAGTTATAAAAACATAAACTAAGATGATTAATGACAAAATGTCCAAGTATAGGGTTTCCGATTAGCGATGTACATCGATGAAATACAGTTGTTGTTAAATAAAATGGCAGTAATTTGGAAGGAAAACCGACCAAGTAACGATTGTTATGAAAAAATTATAAAAGGGGCGCATAAGACGTTATTTTTTTGCCAATGTTACACAGGAATCGGAATGGGTTCAATTGTTTCATGGGGAATACCACCACTTCAGTGAGTAGGTGACATTTTTATATTTTAAAATAAATACTTTTCACATTAATTAGTTAAAGTAATATTGACAACTGAGTTCTAAAAATAATTATTTTAAAAATAATTATTTTACCATATGTATATCCTAGCGTAATAATCGTAATTTTTCAAATATTTATTTATACCTCATGATTAGCATCTCCTAAAACTAATTTCTATGATAATTTCAACAGAAATTTCCTGTCTCAGTATCTGGCGCGTGAATTAACCAACCATACTTATGACTTTTCACAAAGAGTTTTCTTGATTAGATATCCCTTTGAAATAAATTCTATACCGAAATATATTTCGGTTCTGTTCGAAGAAGAATGGGTACTTTTTGTATCAGCTACAGGTTGGGTATGTTGTGATACACTGTTCGCCCAATTAACGAGTCACGTTTGCCTACAATTGGAGGTTTGTCATAAGACACATTTATACAAATAGATTTTCATGTTAATGTAAAATATATAATACAGTTACTGAGCATTAAAAGTTTTGTACCATCTCTTCATGTATTACATGTGTATATTACTAACTAAAAATTAATTCATGTTTCCAGATATTAAAATATGATCTATCAATTTTGATAAATGATGAAAGTGATGAAAATCGTTTGAAACAAAATTTAAAAATTTTTGTGAAAAGACACCGTGATCTTTTGAGGTATGTTGTCAATGTTTATTATTTAAATTTCAAATGCGCAAAAAAATTGTATTAATTGTTTTGATGAAACATCAGAATTTGCCAGATTATTGAAACCATATTTAGTCCCGTTGTCCTCACAACTACATTGATAGCATCGTTGAATATTTGCGTTAATGTTTTTGAATCAAGAGAGGTAAATGCATTAACTTCTAACAGATTAGAAGCCGGATGCAACATATAAAATTTTTTTTAAGCTTTTTTAAAGAACGGGAAGTGTAAAGTTTCAGATGACTAGATTATGGATTGAAAAATGATGTTTGGATTACATATTTAAAATAACATATTATTGTTAATTAATAATAAAAACTTATGTTGTATAGATGTTGGCTAAAGCTTCTTATGCAGATGCTGCAATTCATTTGTTTCTTCTCGTTGGTACATTTTTCCAAATTGTAGTATATTGTTCTTTTGCCGAATCATTAACGGAAAAGGTAAGGTTTAAATATTTCATATTTTAAAAAAGTGAAAAATTTGTAAAAGCATTATGTTAAATAGAACAATCCGGAATTGATTCTTATAGAGAGTCTGTACTTGTTTTGAGATACTTGCACGTCAACGACACATGGAAAAACTTTAATATCTTTTGTAAAATTGTTTTTCATTCTTATATGGTTTACTTGTTCCTCCTTTAATTCCTGAAGGAAATTTCAGAATTTTATATCTACGAATAAAACGAAAAAGCACTTCATTATTTATGTTAATTATATGTACCCAGTATATATTTACATAAAATCATATCAATATTAATCATTTTTAACCGATTCTTACCCTTTTTAATTGTAAATAAACAAGTACGATGTATTCAATCGTGTATATTTAGCGGATAGGGGCAATCCCCGAACTGTGACTATAAAAAATTGGAAGTCAATAAATTTTTGAAATTTTTGACAGACAAGTTCAGTAGCTGACGCGGTGTACAACTGTAACTGGACAGAAAAGAACTACAAATTTCGAATTTATCTTCAAATATTTATTTTGAAATCGCAAAATCCGTTTTATTGCACTGCTTACGGATTCTTTCCGATTGGCCATGTACAACTTGCAAAAGTAAGTGTTGACTAAATTAAAAAAAAATACAATTATTTTTTCTCATGTCAAGTAAAAACATTTACTTCTAGATCGTTAAAGGAGCTGCGTCTTATTACATGTATTTGGAAACAATGAGTTAGTTTAGAAAAATATTTTGTAAAACTATATAGATTTTCATTTATTTTCTCAATAGAAAAAGTCAGTAATGAAAAGAAGTTTTTAGTTAATAAAGAAATCCCTAAATTTTAAACTAAATTTGGACTAAAATAAAAATTTTTTATTACACTTTTATATCCAGCGAATTAAATCATCTAATTTTTATTTTACATATGTACCCTAAACTTACGTGCTTTATTTAAATCTTTTCGCTCTCATGGGCAATCATATTCGGCAACGGGCACAGGCTCCATGGTAGAGGACTCGGATCAAGGATTACCCGTACGATGATAAATACTCATTAGACTCATTTCATTTCACAGGTTCGCATGAAAGTTTTTCTTTTCCAGCATTGAATAATTCACGATTTTTATTACGCTCTTGCGGTATACGGATGGAAGAACTTTACTTATCGTGTTTTTTTTGTCATATTACGCGGTATATTCATGCAAAATTATAAAGAATATTAATCGTTTACCTGTAATGGGTTATCATGCGCGATTTTATCTTTGTTCTATTAAATAATTAACCCGGGATCGGTCGCATATTGAAATGACCACTTACAAAAACAAATCGCAAAAACGTTTACGCTACACAAAATCAAACATTTAACATACATTAAACACGTTAAAACGTCTGAAGCATAACTTGATGCAAAGCGTTGACGCATGCGTAAGTCATAAGGAGTGCGCAAATTTTAAATTTTACGGTCTTTTGGACATATTAGCGATCGATCTCGGGTTAAATTTGCTAGTCATCGACGATAGTGTCATATAACCTATCAGAGTCTTATTGTTTCTTTATTTGCTCAGAATCATGATACAAGGCCTGATATCGGCGAGGGGAGCCCTCAAAGTACGATGCACGACAGCACAACTTCTAATGTATCGAATCAAGGTTGCACCAGCACCAATTCATACAAAAACACCTGATAATTTCTCTTACAAGTTTTTAGAATGTCTTCACGCGAGCCAAGTAAATTTATTTATTGATTTATTTTGACTTAAAATTGACTCGTTTTATTTCATAATCACCTTATTCACACCTCTTTACTTTTTTTTTCATTACATTTTTTTTTCTTTTCTTGAATATTGAGATTTCTCCAGATTGATAAAGTTCCGATCCGAAAATAAAACTATTAAAATCTCAAAAATTTTATAAGGAATTTGTGATTAATTTCGGTTTATAATTTACATCACATTAAACTAACAATTAAATATACTTCCAATATAATATCTTTAATGAATTAATATTCCATTTCAGGAATTAATTGATTTAACAATCTGCTATTTTAATAATTTTAATACAAATTTTTAAAAAGAAGCCGCATTTAAATTAAAAAATCTTAATACCTGAAATATAATTTTGTTATCAAATAAATAATATTATTATACATTACATAAAAAGCACTGAAGTAGATTCATATATATATATATTTATATATATTCATCTTCGTATATTTTTACTTATGCATCAATAACTAGCAAAATAAAAGAATAAAAGAGCTTTTGTGTATGTAAAATACAGATGCGCGCTTTACATGCAAGAATTGTGTAAGCGCTGTTGTGTAGAACTGAACTTTCGCGGAAAAGAGAAAAAAATAATCATTCGATGCGCGAATCCCAGCAGTCTGGTATTAACAACATTGTATAGGTTATGAGTGTGTAAAATGTATGTACGTATGTACGCATGTCCACGACTACACTTGTAGCACGAGCGCGAGGTTATGTATATATATACGTTATGTGTTGAGCTCAGTCGTTCGCGAAGAAACAACGGCACAGCCGCAACGAAGAAAGAGTGAAAAAAAACGTTGAAAACAATAAAAAAAAAAAAAGAAGTAGCGAGAAGATTGTAAAGTGTATCTGCACATATAAGATAAAGCAAGAAAAAGACATTTTAAAATGCAATTGTGATATGAACGAGAGTAGAAATGAATTGCAATGGAGGGCCGCCTGCAGTTGCGATCAGTGAGCAGCGCAAAACTACAAACGACGACACTTTTATGGACTGCACGTCGATCGTCACCTGTAAGTTTTGCCGTCTTGGCTTTTATAACCTCGAGAGGAATGTCTGTAGTCTGTACACGCATAACCTCATTTCAAGTCTATTCGATCTACTTTCTTAGGCCTGTCTTTCTCTCTCTGTCTGAAGCATGCCACGGGTTTGTTATTATTGAAACGCCCACGAATCTTATGCTTTTTTTCTTCTGCTTGTCTCTCATTCATTTGACTAAATTTTCGATTTATATTGTTTTATTTGATGGTTGCTCTTGTTTGATTTATTACATGTTTTCTTGTTTACATTATGAGAATTAAACTTACATTACAGATTAATTTATAAATGTAAAAGAATGTTTTTTAAAGTAAAATGTACATTAAAATTGATTCAGCGTACAAGTGAATTTCTGTTGCATATGATTAAATCTTGTTTTTGTTGACATCTTATAGCTTAATTTATTGAATCACTGTCAAGTATATATATGTAGTATGATATCTAACTTGTTCAAGAACAAGAATTTTCTTACTATTTATATTTTTAAAACTAAAATTTACCAAGATATTTTTATACAAATCTTGACTTTTTAATTTTGTAAGTATAATGGAAAGTTCTACTCAACTTTTTTTTTTATTGATTTAATTAACGTCATTGATTTTATTGTCTTTATTTTAAAGACTAAACATCATGTTTGCTTACATACATCCACTGAAAAACATAAATTAAGAGATTTATATTAAATCTTTTCAGTAATTCATTTTTTGTTTTAGTATTTCTAATATAAAATAAATTAAATTAATATTTTTATTAAATCAATATTGTAGTACAATAATTTATTACTATTTTCAGATGCAGGAGATAAAGAATTATTTAATACTTTGGCAAATAATTTGGTTACATCCATACCAAAAGATTCCGTCGAGTGGAGGAGATCACATGACAGACCTATCAAGCAAGTTAAACTCAATGCAAAATTCATTCCATTCTTTCAAGATATTTTACCATCTGAAAAAGACTGCCATCTTATTAAACGGCCTATTTTCCATACATATTGGAGCGAATGTTCAGTATGTAATATATTTTAACAATAGTTTATGATTATAATAATTATTAATTTAACATTTGCAGGATGTTGATGTTTACAAAACATCTCTTAGAGATGACATAGATTCATGGTTGAAAACTTTAACAAAAGCTGGAATACAAGACTGGATGATTGTTTTGGTAGAAACTTATGACATTAAAAAAAGTAATAAATTATTACCAAGAACAACTGTGCTAGATAAAATACGTAGTGATTTTGCATCAAAACATGGAGATAGGTAAAAAATAAGAAATTTCGTTTTATTATTTGCATAATAATAAAATCTAAGATAAAAATATGTGATTTAATATGTATTAGGTGCCTATCTATAATCAATCCAATAAAATCTGAATCACGTTCTGCTGAGTCATGGAGAGGATTAATTGCTCGGATTAGGCATTTAATGCTCACAGCTTATGATAGAACACTTTTAAAGTTTGAACTAATAATCAGAGAGCATAGAGAAAAAAGAAATCAGCCAGGCTGGAATTTTTGCCGTTATTTTTTATTACAAGTACTATTTGTTTTTATATCAAATTTAAATAAAAAAATTTCAGATCAATTTTTATAATAAATTTTTTAATTTATATTTTAGGAAGAACTTGCGTTTGTTTTAGAAATGTTAGGCTTATATGATGAAGCATTAGTACAATATGATGAATTAGATGCTCTTTTTACGCAATTTGTCCTCAATTCTAATATGGGAGGTAAAATTATCATTAGTATTTATATGTTACATAGAATTAGTGATTGAAGAATAATTCATAATTATATTTAGATACTCCAACTTGGTTGAGTTCTTTTCAAAGTCCATTAAATAATTGGACAGGAGTCAACCTCAGTAATAATATAGATTACCATACAAGAATTCTAATAGCAGACTGTAAAGCCTCATTACTAGATCTCAGAAGCTACTTGTTTGGCAGACAATGTGCTATGTTACTTTCGCTAAAGAAACCCTGGGAAGTTAGTATTACTTTTTATTTAAGAGAAATAGCATTTAAAAAAATAGTTCAATTCATATTCAAGTGAATATTATCAAGATTATACAAAACTTTATATTGAAATAAATCAAAGATCTCTCTTTAAGAATATTTATAAAAATCATTTAATTAACGTATTTCAATCTTTCATCTTTAAAATAACAATTTATTGAATTAATGAAATAATTTTATTAGGTTGCCCAACGTAGTTTAACTTTTGTACATGACATTGTTAATGAACTTCGGATTCTTGAAATCCAACGACCAGAAGGTTCAGTTGAATGTTGGGCTTTTCTTTGTGCATTAGAAGTTTTACAAGCGTGCCAATTATCGACTGCAAGTATAGATAATTCTGAACAATTGGATCTATGTTCATTACACACTGCAAGTTTATGGGCACTTGCAAGAGACAAGGTATATTATATAAATTTAATTTAGTCATGATACAATGTGTGAGTCATAAATTATATCAATTTTTTTTATTTAAGATTGTACTAGAAACATTTTATCACGTTTGCTTTGTTTTTTTTTTTTTATTATTATTATTATTATTATTATTATTATTATTATTATTATTATTATTATTATTATTATTATTATTTAATAATAATAATGCATAAAATATACTGTTGATATGAGTAATTATTAAAAAAAATAATAATAATAATAATAAATACCTGCAATCATTTATTTGTAATTATGTAATAATAAAATAATATGTAAAAGTGCAATAATTTTAAAACCTAAAGATGAACTACGTTAATAAATGTTAGTGAATCATAAAATAAATATTCAATTGAATTTCTTTTTAAAATATAAATAAAAATTTTTAATAATTTTCAATTTTATTATAGTTAGAGAGTCTGGGTACATTATGTGGTTTGATGCCCGGTAATGAACCAACGAGCGAACAGCTTCATACCGTTGTGTATCTAATCGCGGGTATGGGTGATTCAGAACCAGCAATCCATGACCCCAAAAAGCCTACACCTACCGATAAACTAAAAGAGGCTCTATCATCTAAAGAAGCATTTAGACGGCAATACTTGTATCATACGGAATTAGGTAAACTTTAAGTCTGTTTAATATTTTAAGAATTAAAAATGCTAATGACTAAGAATTATTTGAAACGAATAAAACTATTTTTAATTGCCACTATTATATTGCTTTGCGTTTTGAGAGTTTATTGATTTATTGATTACTTTGTAACTTAAGAGCAACTATAAACTTATTTATATATTTTATTTAAAATATTATTATTCTCAGCATAATTTTTAGAAATAAAATTTAAATCAATTTTCAAAAAAAAAAAAATGTATAAAAATTAGTTTATTGTAATTTATTTTCGTTATAGAATTTTATTATTAGCATTTTTTTACACTTTTATGTTTATTTTCAAAATGGATATATGTCTTGTGAACTGTGAACCCCTAAAAAGTGTAAAAAACAATTTAAAAACAATGTTTATTATAATTTTTTAATTTACAGCGATGGGTACGTATAAACACGTCGGACGTATCAGATCAGCAAGATTGATCGGCAAAAAACTTGCACGCTTTTACAGTGAACTTAATGAGAATCAAAAGGCTGTAGTTTTTTTGCTAGATGCATTGCAAACTTATAGCTCTGAAGGCTGGGTTCATTTGG
Organism: Chalcis sispes; assembly: GCA_949987625.1. Classification (NCBI taxonomy): domain Eukaryota; kingdom Metazoa; phylum Arthropoda; class Insecta; order Hymenoptera; family Chalcididae; genus Chalcis; species Chalcis sispes. The sequence continues at coordinate 3,477,181 of OX465094.1, read as the reverse complement.
CCGCTCAGATCCAGCATGAGCTTGCCCAGTGTTATAAAAAGATGGACGACGTGGAACGTTATACAAAAATTTGCGCGGCGATCGCCAGCACTGAAATTCTTCACATTACGATACGCAATTCCTACCTTGATGAAATGCTTGGCTATGCAAAAATGCTTACAACTCCTCAACCACTTCTTACTGACATGTCCAACAGTTTCGTTGTGCAAGAAATGGAGGTTAACGTCACGGATAAAGTAATTCAGGACTGTGAAGTCAAAGTTCAAGTAGCGCTGAAAAGTCTGTTGCCTAGGCCAGTGACTTGCACGAGTGCAGAAATGTCTGTCGAAGAGGTACAAAAGTCAAATACCAAAAAGAAAAGCGTTAAGAACTCGGAATCTAATATCGAACTGTAAGTCATTATACGTGTTTAGTAACTATTATTTAAGTTATTAATTACAAATTTCATTACAGTCTCCTAAAGTGTCGAATAGAAGATCCAAAACCAAAAGATCCTTGTTTAATTCAGTGGCCAGTTTCAAGCTTATTAATTCTCAAAGAGGATAAAAGTATAGGATCGGCGAATGTTGACATTGGTAAAATCTCGAAAAACCCTGTAAAGCGTTCCGATAGCGTAAAACATCGTAAACCTTCGACTAGTGTCAAAGGAGATTTTGGTAAAGCCTTAGGTAAAACTGAAGAATTTGTTCTTCAACCAGGTCTTAACCAATTTACGCTGAGGAAGCGAGTTGAGCAACCGGGTTATTATAGGGTGGGTCAACTGTCGCTTGTAATAGAGAGAAAATTGGAATTCTTATCAGCGGTGTTGGAACCACGCCTTTGTTATTCGGTTAGAATTTAATTTAATTCAATTAAAAATGTCATATAAAAAAAAATTAAAAGAAAAAAAAATCTGATATTTTTAATAAATTTATTTGCATTTTAAGTGTCTGTTAAACTTAATAACTTTTTTTTTATGTAGGTAGCAAAAACCCAGCCAACAATTTCATTAACGTGCTCTAGGGATCTATTGGCTGGATTAGCACAAACTGTTGATTTAGTTATTTCAAGTGGTAGTATTAGAATAAACGAAGGTTCAACATTGAAATTGAGAACGTCAAGAGGCCTAACATTATCGACAGTAGAAGGAAACAAGGGTCTAACTGGCCATAAATTGAGAGAAATCGAAATACCTATACCTTCATGTGAACCATTCGAAACGACAAAATTAAAATTAACGGTTTTGGCAGAATTGCCGCCTAAAAAAGATTCATCGTCTATGGAACATAAAGTAAACTTATTACTAAATTTACTAAATTTTACTTATTTTACGTATTATTAAATTTAATTTGAAATTGTCAATAAAGATTTATAAATTAAATCTATATTTAGAAGTAATAAATGTATAAATATAAATACTAAAAATGAAAAAATATATATAACAAAGTGATTAAGCCTTGTTGCCTAGAGATCACTTATTATCAATCAATTTTTCAATGTTTTAATATTTTCTTGCTATAAAAATAAATAATTAACTTTTCGGTTAGATTACTCATTTAACATCAGTAAAATTATTCGTTATAAAATAGAAGTTTAAAAATTATTATTGGTTTGCAGTTAAACATTCAATGCCCGTGGGGCTCGGAGGAGAATATAACCCTACATTTTGGAACGCCTCTTATGTCGATTATGAAGCTTCATACAGCTAAGCGTCGGAAATTTATACAAATAGTGGTAACGGGTTTGTCAAGTCAATTACTGCAGTTGACAGAACCACAATTGACAAGTGGAACCTCCGTGGATGTACACTTTAGGAGTTTAAATCCAACAGCTGGCCAGAAGCTCGTTATCGGCAACGGAATGTCTGTATCATTCATGTGGGAGGTTGAACTTGGTAACGATGACGACAGATCTACCATACCTATTAAGACAGATTTTCATGTTAAATATATTGCAATTAAAGATATTGAAGAATTGGATGAAAAAGATTGTGTTACGGTAAGTCAATAAAAAAATTTAATTTTAACTCAATAATATTTTATTGTAATATTTCGCTTTAATAATATTTTATTCTCGAAGTTCATGTAACTAAATGACATAATCTTAAACAGGGCAATGAAATTGTCGTCGACGATCCTCTGCATATTCGAGATTTAGAAAAAGTCGAAAAGGAGAGTAATGTTTACTGGTGCAATTTTGATGTTACTGATTACTCGGTAAGAAAAATTTAATTTTAGTCAAAATAATTTTGTAATCGGTTTTCATGTTGGTGAACTAATATTTCATAATAACTAATTACTTTAATATCATTAACGTCATGCGATGAAAAGTTATCATCAAGTATTAATTTAATATTGATAATAAAAATTTTTAAAGGAAAAAAAGTGTCAAATACGGTTTATAAATTTTAGAATGTAAATACAATATTATTAATTTAGAATTATAATACAATATTACTAAGATATTTACATCGCATGACGCACTAAAGGCGATCATAATATTTCACCTATTAACTAGCACGTCATCATATAAAAACGAGAAAGGCAAAAACTCTGACATAAACGAGGACCTTGCGTGGCTCAACCTTATCTTCCAGACTTTGTTTACGGTATCGTCCAAGGTCGAAGCAATCGGTAGTGGCGGCGAATTCTGTCGCGCCGGCAGCATGTGCCACCTATGCCTAACCGTGACGCGCATGCATCAGAGCCTGACATCCAGTGGTACTACCAATAATCATCATCATCATCACCAGACGCCGCCGCAGCTCATGTACGAGGTACTCGCGGACCAAACGATGTGGGCTGTGTGCGGTAGGACCGCTGGAATCGTATCACTTGAAGTGCTCGAAAAGCAAAGCGTCACTCTCGATGTGATGCCTCTTACGAGCGGATACTTGCCTCTGCCTGTAGTCAGATTGTCACGCTATATACCCGCGGCTGTTGAACTCAAGAACGGTAATGATGTTTGTTTGGCTTGACTTTATTCTGTTTTTTTCAATGAATGCTTACTGACGAATTTGATAGAAAAAAGCTCGTTATTTATATATTCATATAATTTTTTTTTTTTTTTTTTTTTCATCTTGCGAATGAAATTTAATGCTGTTTTTTAGAACTTATTTATACTAACTAAAGAAATATGCAATTTAAATTCCATAAATATTTCTAAGTTTGTCTGTAAAATAACTTATCAATTAAATATTGTTTAGATTCCTCTCGAAAGAATGATTTAGGAACTGGCGCTGGACCAAGACTTGAACCGTTCAGTCCGGGTCAAGTTTACAATGCTAGTAAAGCTCAGCAAATTCATGTTCTACCGGCTGCGCCATTATCTGCCGAAATGAACTGAAGGGTACAGCTACAAGATATTTTCGACTTTTTAATTTCGTGTTCAATTATCAAAAACATTTCGCATGGATACGACAATACTAGAAATAGAATAAGACTTAAAAGGCTTTACTTTCTTAATATAAAATTTATTGCTCTTAACTTCAAAGTCCGTTATTTCAGTTTTTAAAAATTACACGAAAATTGAATTTTTCAAAAACATTCTTATATTATTAGGTTGCAAATATTTTTATTTGCTTATATTGATAGACAATTATTAGATTTTTATCAAATAAAATAAAATTTCATTCAGAAAAGGTATATAATTGATAAAAATTCAAGTTATGTGTTATTAATTTAAATGAACTATAATGAAATTTGAAGATTAGATACAAATATTCAATGAATTATATTTTTATGCAAAAATATAAAAACAATTTTTTTAATTAAAATATAAATCGTTAAAAAATATTTAAGTAAGATATTGTTTTTTATTCAAAATCTAAAGCGTTCTAAATTCTAAATTATGTTAATAAAATTTTAATATATTTACGTTTTCATGAAATACGTTTATTAAACAAATGAATTTAATTTTATGACTCAATTTCTAAATGATTTTAATTATATTTTTTTCTCCACCTCTAGTACATATTATGAATAAATATATATGTATTGGAAAACAATTCATGACATCGCTAGATTCAAACATTATGTTCCTTATAAATTGTTTATTTTTGTTCTATAAAAGTTGTATATTTAAAAAATTATATAATAAAATTTTGTAGTAAATATAAGAAAATTATAGTCAGTCTATAACGCTTATGAGGCTGAACAATGAATCGGACTTTACAAACGCATTTAGGTTTTTACATTTTAAATTATATATTATATATTACAAATCTTGTTGCCATGCTGCGTTATATTAAAAATAATTTTTTTACAACTCTATCTAGAATATTTAGGGCCTTATGTACATAGCACACATAATACTCAATAGACCTATTTTCTGTCCTGAAAAAAATTGCAATTTTTTATAATGGTAATTGCCATCAATAAAATATAGTGAAATTTTTGAAACGTATAAAAGAGTGTTAAAAAATTGGTTTATTTTGAATTATAATATATTATAAAAATGAGTAATTTATAATTATAATTAGTATAATTTATATTTTAATTAATGTTAGATATATTAACTTGATTTCACATTTACATTTTTAAAAAATATAATTAAAATTTTTAAGATTGTCTTTTATTTTCATAGAAATTTACATAAAATTAAATTCTGTAAAAATATATAATTTGATTACACTGTGTAATTTATTGCAAACAAATTTTTATTTTTTAAATTTAGAATCAGTTTTATTATTTTTTATAGATTATTCAAAATAAACCTGTATAATGATACTTATCTAAAAAATTTCATACATCACACATTTAATACTAGAAAATTCAGATCGATTTTGTAAATATGTATAAGTATGAACAACAGTGTATATATGCAAATGTGCTTATGAGTTGTATAATAATGATCAGATCGAAATCATATTCACAAGAATTGTATGTCTTGTCTAATATGTTCATACTGAATAATTCGTTTAGGCACATAAGAGGTGAGACACTGAAAATTGTCCAAAATGTTCTCTGCTGGAATATGTATTGTACCAATCATAGATGTAAATATAAATTGTAATTGTTAACGTTTTTGGTTATTTATTTTTTGATTTATTACCTACTAAACAAATTTATTTTTGTGATAAGCTATTATTATTAGAGTTAAAATAACTATGAATATTTGTATTTATGCTATGCTAATTTTTCTAAGTAAATAGTCAAATATAAAATCAAAATTAAATTGTTAAAACATTTTTAATAAAAAAAAATAGAAATTTTATTTTAAAAATAACATGTTATTACATTAAAACTAGATCGCATTTACTTTCTGCTTATATGTATACTTCATATTTTTTAATTACTTCTCATACAAAACTTATAATTAAAAATTTACAAAGATAAGATTAATAAGTGGGCATTGCTTGTTGTGTAAGTAATAAACCAAATCTTCTTTTCAATGTTATGCGTTCTCTAGAGTATTTATCTTCTGGTGAAAAACGGGCTAAAAAAATTTTCATTTATTTATAAAACAGAATAAAATAAAATTTAACAATTTTCATATATTTATTTTACCTGGATGTGCCGAAAGTGTTGGTTTTCCATATGGGTCAATTTTCTAAAAAGAAAACAATAATTTTATTAAAATCTATTATTTCATTTCTCGATTTAAATTTTTGAACTAAAATAATAATAAAATGTCAAATATTAATAACACTATCGCTAAGTATAATATAATTATTTAATCATAAGTGACTTATTAATTTAAATTAAATTACAATCATATTTTAAATGATTTATTTATTAAATTTAAGAACAAATAGCAACTAAACTCAGTTTGGAATATGTTTTGTATACAAAGATTGCTTTATAGTTTATTCGGGTTAGGATTATATTTCTTTACTAGTGCTCAGCCTGATTAAATAAGTCTTCTTATTCTCTTTACATCACAGGTTTTATTAGTTTATCTACATTATTTGTAAAGAGCAAAGGTTCAATTTGAATCCAAGTATATGCAATTAGAGTTTAGATTAGTCTGAAGTTGAATGTAAGTTTATTTTTAATAAAAAAAATTTAATTAATATAACAATGTATATATATATATATATGTGTGTGTGTGTGTATATATATAATATATTAGTTTCAAACATAAAACAGTTTATAGTATAATGATATTAATTAACTAATTTGTAAGATAAACAAAATAATTTTATATAATACAGAGGTTAATTAAGGAATTTTTTGTCAAATAAAAATTTAATTATTTAAATAATAAAAATAACTTTTTGCAATACATTTTGATGAAAATAAATTTTCGTTTTATTTATATAATAAAACATGCATACATTAGATTATTATAATTTTAATAAAATTTAACTATTTTTACAAGACAAAATGTGTATAATTAAACAAATTTACCTTCAATGTATAAATGCGATGTTTATTATCGTCCAAATAGTACATTAAATACATGATTGATACTTATATATTTAAAACTTTAAATAGAAAAGTAATATGTTTTTTCCAATAAAAATAATGCAAACAACACGCAAGTAGCAAACTAACCTCCGAACTACACACGTGTTTAAATATAAATCATTTTGTGACAAATAAGATACTTTACAGTTCAATGATGGTCAATTATGGTCAAAATCAGTAAAATTACATGCGATGCAATTGCGCTAATGAGAAATATTAATTTATGACCGTCTAAAAACCATCCTATAATGCTTTGCTGAAACGCATTTAACGTATGTATCATCTACGCATGCGTGCCGAATATTTTCTAATTTTCAAGTGCACGTATACGCAGTAAATCACACAATAATCGCGTTATTGCCGTCTATTTGAAAGTAGCACTCAAGAAATTTTAGATAAAAGCTTAAATGAGGATTCCATAGCGATTGGCGCAGTACTTTGCAATATCGTTAAGGCGTGGAACAACATTGGAACAACGTTTTATTTATCTCGATTTCCAAACATCTTATTGAACAAAACACGTAAAAAGTTTTAATATGAAAAAGTGTCTCTTGTTTTCACAAGAAAAATTGTGATCAGTGATTTCAGAGTTACATAGGAAACAGTGTAAAATAATTTAATTCTTTGTGTCATCAATCAATTAGTAACAAGTTAATATTTTCGCTCTAACTTCAAAAAAAGTAATCAATGTATGATGTACTTTTTCCTTAAACGATTTTTAAATAAAATTCGATTCAAGATTGATTAACGGAAATTATGAGAAGCGGAAAGCGAGCTTATAAAATATAATATATAACAAAGATTTATTTTGAATTTCATATTTTACATCTTTAATGAATTTTAATATTTGTTATTGATACATTTTTAGTAAGATAAATTATAAGTTTTTAAATTTATACGATGAATTTTGTTTCGTTTTAAATTTAAAAAACAACATTAAGAGACTTTAAAAGTTAAAATCGAATATTTTATTATCTAATCAATAATTTTATAAAAATATTATGTTTCTTCAAGCTCCTAGTCAATTCAGCGCTATCATGGTTAAAAACTATGAAGAAACTGGCTATATATCAAGGTCATAAGATCATTTTTAATTTTTTCAAGCCATGCTAATAACGTAGCTGTACATATTTACACTTTCATTATTCGCAATTAAATTATCGTTAAATCCAGTCATACTTTACACTTGAGTATTTAATTTGAATTTTAAATAAAAAATATTTAATAAATTTAGTAAAACATAGACGAATTAAGTTATAACTTTTACTTTTTTATTATAAATTGTTTAAATTTACTATTATTTAATATTATACTATTGATAGAGTTTCATTCTTTTAAAAATTATTGTTGCATTAAATTAATAACAATAAAATTCTTATTCAAAGTAATACGATAAATATGTGAAAAACGTGCTCTATTAAAACTTAAAAATTTCAAAAAGAAAAATCATTTTTTATTCTGTTTTGAGTGCAACACGCAATATTAGTTTGCAATATCAAATCAAATAAACATATACATACACACAAACTCCCTCGCATTTCCTTGCGTCGTGTAAATCAAATCGCGCAAAAATGAATAGCGCAATAACACCGCCCAAGTTCCGGAGGCTGTTGGGGGAGAGTTTTAGATTTGAGATGCGCCAGCTTTATCTTTACGCGGCGCGGGCCGCGTGGGTGTCGGATGAGAGTAACTCTGCGGGCGCTCATTATCGGCCAAAGATCGGGAGTAGCGACGCGTGAACCGCCGGCACTGTACTACAAGCGCGCGTATAGCGACGACGACGATGAGAACGCTTGCGCGAATATGTTGGTAGGGCGCGGGAAAATAACGATGTGCGATGTTTTCTTCCGAGTGTTTTTCATATCGAAATTACAGTTTAAGTGTGCTAATGTGCGACGGTAATCTTTATGCTTGTGCTTGTTTAACAGATAGAAAAAAAATTACAATGTTTTGAAAAAGAAGTTTAAATATCGTGTACTTAATCTATTTTTAAAACATTTTGTTCGTAATGAAAATTATTATTCATTTAAAACTCGATGCAAAAGATAAATCGTTAAATTATTTATCGTTAATTTAAAAATAATTTTATCGTTTATAATTGAATAAAAATTTTGTACGAATCAGTGATAAAACTACCAGCTTATAATTAGTTGTAAAAAGTAATGAATGAGTAACATGATTATGAACAAAAATTAATTTCTAAGAAAAACATTAAGATATTTATTAACTTTTTTTTAGATAAAGACTGAAACATGAATGGAAAAGATCTCGCTTCCTGCTTATTAAGCATAATAATACCATTCTGACATCATTCTACACAAGTGCAAATTATTATTACTGCTTCACTTTTATGTTAGTGCCTTTTCACTTGTCACTTTTCATAAATTTAATTTTACTACATTATAATACCGCAAAAAAAGTCAATTAATAATACATCTTAACAGTGCAATATTATTTTGGTATCAAATCAAGCTCAGCATTGACAATGATGATTTTTAAATTATATTGTGGATCTCAATTTTGTAGAAATTTTTAAAGCTCTTAAAAATGGAAGGAAGAGAAGGTCCTCAGGTAAAATCTTATTTAAAAAATTTTTAAATAACCTTATTATATATATTTTATTTATCTTTTAACTAATTACTCAAACTTTAAATAGATATTATTGGTGAATAAACTTTGTATAACTTTTGAATTGTAGCAAATTTAATGTGCTTGATAAATTTACAAGTATGGACTTGATAATTTAATTTATTTGTTCTGTTGTAAAGCGCAATCACTAAGTTTTGTTTTTTGATTATTTATTATTTCTCTCTTTGTGCAGATGAAAGCCAGAACAATCAAATGGGTCGTGTATGTACCACCGGAAGATCCGGAGTTAGACCGGATGTCGTTGGACCATCAAGTCGCTCATATCAAGTGTGAGTAAATAAAATCGTTTTAAGCCTTTTAAATTGTTGAAAGTTCGTTGCACGCTTTTATCGAATGTTTTAAGTCATTCGAAAATTTGAATATGATTTAGAAATACTTTTTTTTATTCTGATAAATAAGTAGTTTATAATTAATGTTTGAATTATATAAATTAATCACTATTTAGTTTTTATTAAAATTATACTTATTCAGGGAATCAATCGCGCTTTACATATTTAAGCTAAATCAATTGCGTTTACATAGCACACAAATGACATCATCACTTTATTCTTTATAAAAAAGTATCTTAAAACAAATACATGAATAAAGAAAAGTTTGTTTGCAAATATTAATATAGTCTATTTGTGCTATGTCAATAATTATAATGTATTTAGTAAAATATTAGAATAATTTTTTTCATTGCAAGATAAATGTTATTTATGCAGTTTACGTAATAAAAATTATCATAAATATATTACAAAAGAAATGTTAAATAAACAGTTGTACGGATGTCATGAAATAATTTAATTCTCTATTAAATTTTGAGAAATTTTATTATTGATACAGTCAATTTTCGTATAGTATAAATTATTACTAAAAATGCCCCCGGAACAAGTTTTTCGAAAAAGATCTCGATAAATTTCAATTACATTTTAACGCATGATAAATAATGATTTTATAATTGATAAGTCAACAATCTCTAAGCCAATAATATAATTTACATATGACGTCCACAATATCAACCGGACTAAATGAAAAAAAAAAAAGGAAATAATAATTTCAACCACGCAAGCACTCGATAAATTCATTCAAAAGAGCTACTCGGATTCTCGGCATATATATATATATATATTTAAACATAAACGGACGCGCGTGCACGCATACCGACGCGTCCATCACCTGCCCACGTATGCGTTAGCGCGCACACATTTAACACCGGGCGCCTGTATACATACCTGCGGGCAGGATAGAAAGGTATACACGGGGCCTGGTGCGCGCGGTAAAAGGAAAAAGAAATGGGGCCCGATGCCGGGTACAAGAGTTACCTTCTCTCGGCTCCTGGTCTCCGGTTCACCTGTGCCCACCTGGGACTTGCGCGGTCCTTCGCCTCTCTTTCTTCTACTCTCTTCTATCCCCCTTCCTCTTTTACTTGTGTACAGCCGTTGCAAATCGAGCCGGCTCATATACACGGTAAGGTTAGAGCATGATATATACGTATATTTATGTAAAAGCACGCACAGGATGCGCCTTCACGGGTTAGCTGTACTAGGTGGTATCTATACACTTTCGCTCTTTTTTTTGGGTCGTACGGTTATTCTTGTAAAATGTTAATGTATAAATATGGGTGAAATTTTTTTTTTTTTTTTAAGGGAAAATGAGAAAAAAAGATGTTGCAATTACATAGTATTTTAAAGTCTATTTTCACTTTGAATATTTAAGATAATTTTGATAAGCAAAAATTAATATGAAATGAAATATGAATAAAATAATATGAATTAAAATGAAGGAAATTTTATACAGGTGTGATTAATTTTAAAGTAATTTTTTTCTTGCAATATTTATGTAAAAATATTTTTCTGTTATAAAATTACAATGAACGTTTACGTGATGTACAATAATTTTATAAGGATTGCATATACAAGTTTGCAGAAAAAGTAAATAATTAATAAATCCATAAATTGATTTTAAATTTTTAATAAATACTTAAAAATTAATCGAAAAAAAAATTGATTTTCTTTTTTTTTTATATAAGTAATGTTTGGAAAGACTTTAATGGAACATTAAATCAAAAATAAAAACAACAGTGCCGTAATATTTTGCAAGGGTTACCGATCACTGAATAACTTATTGTTTAACGGCAGGTCACCGCTTACAAAGACGTCGTTGCGAAAAGAATTTTTTTTCCACGTCGTGCTCCATAAACCTCGCCGGGACTGAAAAATTTTACACAAACGCACATTATACATGTGTATATGTGTACATCAAAGCAGACGATGGAATTGTACTTAGCGCATAAAAACGGAGTGGATTCCGTGTTATTCGCGCGATGCTCACGTTTATTTAAAGGTGCACGTACGTGTGCACGTATATACGATTACTCGTTTTCCGACGCACGCGGACGATGATTACGGCTTCGCGGAAGGAGTCTTCTAGGGAAAACGCCGAATTGTCGATTTCTAGCGATATGAATAGATTTAAGGTTACGATTGAGAGGATTCATTGCAGGGTTCGGTTCAAATTACAAGTAAATTTACCAGAGGCTTATAAATTATTTGTTTTTCAATAAACCAAACTGTAATATGAATATAAATTTAAATTCAGTTAAAAAATAGAGTTGAATTAACTTATCTCATAAATTACAAAGAAATTTCTTTTTTACTCTTGAACCAAATTAACACAAATCTATTAACTTCTGACCTCTTTTGTTAATGCCTGCGTGTATGGACTACTTTTACTTTCTTTCTATGAGATATCGTTGTGCATTATCATCGACGTTTAATAAACAGTCTTGAAATGGAAGCAATAAAATGTTCAATTAAATGAACGTGGAAATTGGGGCGCGTTAAATAGAATGGATTTTAAAATTTGCGATCTCACGTTTTTATGTTTGTTTAGTGGCAATGAACGGATAACGCATTCGTGATACGTGTTTTGAAATTTAATTCGTTTAGAAATAAAGTATATATATATATATATAGCTTTAGATTTACAAAGCTATCGCATACTTAAATTTAATTATTAATTTTTTAGTGCGTATGAAATTTCTTAAATTATTATCCATATAAAATTTTTATATCCGACTTAAACTTATAAGTTTTTTTTTTAGTAAACGTTAATAATTAAGTTAAATAACCATATTGGATATTGCTTTATCAAAATTTAGAGCAGCTGCAAATTAACATCGTATTAGCTCATTCATTACAAATTGATCGTTTCAGCATTGACACAATTTTCGTGCGAAAAACAATACGGTGACAAAGACTTTTGTAGAAACAAAAATTAGAATTATATTTTTAAAGAAACATAAATTTAAAAGATAATTGCAAATTTTTTTAAATAACATTTTTTAATATAATATGTGATATTTTTCTTCATCTCATTATCATTCATTTTTTCTTTTAAATTCTTATTAAAATTTGCAATTCAACAGCTCGTATTACTTTTCCATAACAAAAATTATGCTACATTAAAAAGTGATACGTTTACATGGTTAAAAAATGAGCGGAGCGCGTTCTAAGTTCGTTGAAACGAGTGTTTCGTTGTATCTTCAATGTTTAATATTTTTGAAAATCCGAGATGTTCTACGTATTCCGTAAATTATTTTTGCATAAGATTTTGCGAAATGCGCGCTGTAAAGCAAAATTACCGCGCAGTAAAATTTTGTAATGAAATTTCACATAAAAATTTAATATTTTTTGCCAACGATATTCTTCGGTGTTTGATTTTTTATGCAAGTATGCGAAAATTAATTTTGTTTCGAACGAAAATCGCGGCTTTTTATTTTAAAATTAAATTTCCTAAATATTACCGCTCGTTTTTAACATTTATAGACAAAAGAATTGATAATTATTCTCTTAATGCATGCGATATCAATCTACACATTCATTAAAATAAAAATAAATGCAATTTTTCGGAAAAATAAAAATTCATTCTTTGAATAAACAAAAATTCACATTCTTCGCGCAACTTAGTACTTCACTAATAATTATAATCCTAATTTCTTTAAAAAATTATAATAAACGATGCTTAATAATTATTAATTATCATTGAATAAATTGTTAATAGTTGTAAAATAAATCTTGCAAGTCTTAGTCTGTTCTTTCAAGATACAAGCAACAATTGTGACAGCTACGTACAATAAACAATGCACACAGACAAGCGCGAATCGATAAAAATTCTGACCATTAAAGGGTCATCCACGCGTTCGTCGTCGTCCATAGAGTGGACATACGGCACATCGCGGGTGCGTTCACTTGGGCGGCAATTCGAAGGCGCGCCGTTGCCACATCGTGCCCAATAAGAGCGAGACGGAGCGAGCCGAGGGAACCGGGAGAAAAAGAGAGGTCGTGTCGAAGTAGCCGGCAAGGCCGCAAACGAGAAAAAGAGAGAAAGAGAGAGTGGTTTATTTACATAAAGTCACGGAGATGCGAGATCATCTTTTTGGACCTAAGCTGCGCTCGTGACGTATAATAGATGTACGTATATGTATACATCTATAATAGTATCTGTGTATGTGTGTACGCGCGTAATGTAGAATTGAAATGCGGAATGAAAATATAAACAGTAACGGTTTTGAGTATGTAAATAAAAGAAGACAAGCGTATAGGAGGATTGTAAAAATAAAGATAAGGATGAAGCGGACATTATAGGGAGATTAAACTTAAGGAAATTAGGATGAAGAAGGATTGAAAAACAGTATGTATATATATATATATTTATATGTGTGTGTGAAGATTTAAAAAGGGAAAAATAATAAATTGTACGTGAATTGAAAATAAAGTATCTATATAAGAACAAGGCAGAAGAGAAGAGAAAGCGCTGGAGCGGAATACAAAAAAAAAAAAAAAAAAGAAGGCGATGTAGAGTCGAAGGAGAAGACAAGAAGAAACAAGACTGTAAAAGTCAAATGCTCCGAATACTTCTTACCATTCAAATAATATATCGTGCCACTTTATGATTTCTTTCATCGCGAACGAGCCAATCGCTTATATTAAAACGATCGTCGCTTAAAGAACTCTGCACCCAACCGAAATTAAAGAGCATCGTATTATTAAAAAAAGAAAAAAGAAAAAAATTAAGGCGACGATCGTAGTGCGCGGCAACGACGTGCGTTAAAGTGCCATTGCTGTTCATGGTGTGAGAGAGGCGGCACACACGCAGCGCGGAGAAGCGCGGCGAGACAGTCAAAGAGAAAGAGAGAGAGAGAGAGAGAGAGAGAGAACGCATAAGCGTGTACATATATACGTGTATAAGCTGCAGAAAGAGAGAAAGAGAAGGAGAGTGAGAGGGGCAGCAACAGCAACTCCAGATTTCTCGGCGGCTTATACGATACGAGCTCGAGAGCAGCCAGTCACTGAATAGACGTAGCCCTGTTTGTGTCGCGCGTTCGCGAGTTGTGTGCATCGTTTGAATATCTTTCGCGATCTTTCCGATTCTTTATAACCTCTCACCGAGCTACAGAATTTGTTCGTTTGTTTCTTCTTTGTTGTTGTCGTGAAAAGTGTTGCGGTGCTTGTTGTTTGTATATTCTGTGCAATATATACATACATATATTTGTGTATATCTATACGCGAAGACACGATACAAACACCCATAGTTACGTACCCACATATTCGGATACACGCAAGAGATAAAAGGACGTGTATGCATACGAGAGAATGGAGAAAAAGTGGCGGAGACGAAGAGTCACCCAGTGCCATATGCAACTGAGGCTTCCAGCCTAACCGATTTTCTCGTTCGCCTTTTCCGAACGTTGTGGGTGTACGTAGATACGTTTATACATATTTAAACGAGTGTGTCCGCGTTTATCGCGCTCGCGCGCCTGCAGGAAGAATCAACAAGTGTCGAGTGTGTGTACAGTCGGCGCACGCTAGTGCGACAAGGACAGCCGGTGCAACCTAACCTCAACTATCTCGGCTCTTCCAGTGTCGCTGTGTGAGCTCCTTTTTTTACGCGCGAGCGCGTAGCTCAGGCCCGTGGTGAATTATTCTCAAGAATGGTGTAGCTCCGGTGGAACGCGATTTTCTACTCCCTATTCCTCTTCCTTCTTTTTTCCTTTATAATCCTTTTCCCCCGTGTTTCGTTTGCTTTTACATGTGTGTATGTGTAAGTAGTGTTGTCAGCAGTGGGGAAGAAGAAAAAGAATACGAGATAGAGAAGAGTTTCGGCCTCTTTTTGGTTTTTGATCATCGTGGACGCGCGGCGATACGCGAGCTATATACGCCTCTAAAATGGAAGTCGTCTACATAGGTGTGTATATTATTGTGTTTACAAAATTTACAAGCGCGTGCGCGCCCGCGCGCAAACTTGGTCTCTCGAGGATGCAATAGCAGCTCTCTATCGTATCTGCCCACGCACTTTTCCCATTGCGTGTGGGATGAAATATTTATTTTGTGTATATTGTGCACTGTTCCGATCGTGCTTTTATTTTTTATTTTATTTTATTTTATTTTATTTTATTTTTCTAAATCGATGTCTATATACCTGCCATCACTGGACTTTTACGTCGTTTTACAAGAGACCGCGAGACGCGGAATATTTATCGACGTGATACAATCCGGAATGACAAGCACTTTGTCTTTTTTGAAAATTATTTGCGCGCAGCCAAGAAAAGCGTTTGTGTTTTGATACGTTATCTAGCTAGCACTTGGAATATCTAAATATAACGACTCATAGTTTGTAAAAATTTATGGTATTACATTACTACTTTTCTGAAATATTTATGACATTTTGCACAATTTTTTAAAATTTTATCGTTTTATGTTAAAAGCTGGAGCGATAAAAAATTTTCATAAGAGGTTAAAATTTACAACTTTAAAGCGACACTTTTATTTCAAATTTTGTTTTACTTTGAATAACAAATTAATCAAGAATTTGTTTTTTTCCTTTTTTTTTTTTTAACGAAGATTATAAACAAAAAATATAATTTTAATGTAACTCATAGATTTAATAATTATCATAATATTTAATAATATTTAAAAAATGGCATGGTTATGAATTTTATTAATTTCAACCTGGACTTAAAGTGGTAAAATACGTAAACCATAAGTAAAAATTATAGATTGATATTTCATTTATGAGTTAAAAAAAAAAACAATTTTTTACTATTTTCAATGTGATAGATTAATTTTAAGACACATGTATACATTGTCTCTTATATACGTGTGTATATATATACATGTTTGTGAGTGTAAAACATTTGACTCACCTCTAAAACCTAAGATCTATGGTAATGAAAAGCAAATAAGTAATTTTAAAAAATTCAAAGTTTTACTATGAAATATCGTATTTAAATAATTTTTTTGAAAGTGCATGAGTAAACTTTTACGTAATGAATCGCTTTCATAAAAATAAAAATCGAACGATCAATACTTAGTTCCAATATTATAAAATTATCAATAACGAACAAATTTTTGGTTCACTATTAATAAAATAAACTTTTTAAATATGAAAATGTATGAGTTAACTTTTTTTCGAGATTCGTAAAAATTTATATTATCGTTAACAAGAAAATTAAATATTATTATACTTCAATAAAAATAGTCTGGAAAACAATTAAATTTGCTTTATTTTTTATATTAATCTTTAACGTCTAAATAATAAAAATTAACGCGAGGGCACTTTTGTCTTATTGCGCGAAAGTGACGGGAATAATATTTTATTATACATTCCAGTATTTCAAGGATACTTATTTTAATATCGTACTAAAGTAACATTCATAACAAATTTTACTTCCTACATAAAGTGATTATAAATTTTATCGTAACTTTAATAACATTATTTTTTGCAGTAAATAAAATTTTAACAGTTTTTAATTATATTTTTAGTTTATTAAGTTTTCCAAGAACTATATGATAAAAATCATTATAAAAAGCTATAATTAAACTCGATCTAAAATTTTCCGAGAAAAACGTACATTATTCTTCTGAAATTTAAGCATTTGTTACGTTTAGCTACTGAAATTTGAAGTTTAATTACAATAAGGATAATTTAATTATTAATACGTAAACATAACTAAATTTAAATACTGATGAATTATATGATGTAATAACATTCATATATATGCATATGATATGAAAAACTTACTAGTAAAAAAATTTTCATGATATCGTTGCATTAAATCGTGCATGAAAAAATAGTTGTTATTAAAAATACAAAATTTGATTTTCAATGTAATGTGATACTTAATAGAAATATTTAATTTATAAAATGTAATGATTTCATGTTTATTTGAATAAATCGGAATGCACTTTTATTACCTAATCTTGATAACGTACATTACTGATGATTAAACATTTCTTTGGCCTTGATCTCAATAATCTTTATGAAGTTTTATCAACGATGAATAACAAATATTAAAGCATATGTATGCCCGATAAAATTTTATGCACATTTTTTTAAAAAAGAGAGAGGGAGAGAGATCGATTTGCACGTTTACGTTCTACAAAAGCGCGCGCAAAACACGTCAGCTAGCTGCTACCATATATATACAAACATTCGTCTCTCGATGAAATTTCGGGGTCACAACGTGCGTGTCGCGTAGATCGTCGGGGAACGTTAACCTATTAAATAATCACATGCGCGCGTAATCGTTAACCGCGCGATTCGCTATCTTATCTCGGCAGCCGTGCGAGCCAATAAACTTCAGCTGGAAGAATGCAACCGAGCGCACGGTTGCATTTTTGTCGATTTATCGGTGAAACTAAGAGTGTGAGAATGAGAATTAGCAAAGGAGGGAAAAAGAAAATGCAGACGAGGGAGAAAAAAATATTGGAAGTGTACCGGTCGATGGGAGTGGTTGTATAGTCGACGTTGAACTGATGAGTGTTTGTTGTTTATTTACCTATCTGCCATTAAAATGTTCGAAAGCCAAAAAGATTAAGGTAGCCCTGATATATGTATATACAAGCGAATTGGTGTACAAATAATGTTAAATTTATATATCAAATTTTAACGTACCGATGTGCTTGCTGCAAGTAAACTCTTATTTTTTTAATACATTGGAGAGAAATTCTTTAAAAAAGTTGCTTTAATTGTTTTAGATATTTTTAAAAACATTGTTTAGACTTTTTTTTTAAGAGATGATTCAGTGAACTCGTCGACTATTCTCTAGTAATCTATTTTTAATTCTTGTTACAGTGAGTATCCATGATACATTTAATTAATCTCGTTTCCATCGCCAACTTATCTCTGTAGATAAATGTATTCGCGGTGCGGTATATACAAATAAAACGATTTTAATATAGATTCAAGCGATTAAACTTATTTAAAGGCTCGGTAATCTTAATTGATTATTTTTATGAATTATAATTGTAATTCATATATAAAATTACATTTTTAAAATATAATCGTTTAATCGTTAAATAATAGTTGTGAATGTCGTATACAATTTTCGCTATGAAAATTATTAGTAAAATTATTCACATAACGTTTATCATCGATTTTCCGATCATCCAAAGCTGGAATATTTATTACTCATCGGCGAAATTGACCGCACCAAGATATAATCAAAATCATTATTTAGGTCGATCGAAAAAGTCTTTTAATAATTTTAAATGCACAAGCGTAAATGCACGAGAGCACACATAAAATTCATTTCGTACAATCCTCGAGTTAATTAAAAGAGAGAGAAGGAGCAGAGATGAAAGAAAAAGTTTAGCCAATAAAACGGTTCACACCAGTCATCATCACAGTAGTTATCATCATTATCGAGCGGAATCGAAGTTATTCCGTTGGTATTACGTAAACTACGTTGGTTGGCAAGTTGACCCTCGGCATCAGAAATACATACATTCACTCACATGTGTAAATATGTGTTTACGCGTATGTGTATATATATATATATGTACAATATAGCTTGTGCGTATCGGTAGAAAAAGCAGCTGGCGTCCCGTATAAACGGCGAAGTAACAAAAGAAAAATGAAGAAAAGAGAAATAAAAAAAGAATAAAAAAAATGAGCAAATCTCGGTCAGAACGATTAGGACTTGATTAATGGGTTCTGGTGCATAAAGTTTATATAAATATATGAAAGCTTATTCTTTGAATATTCATTGTTAAGTAATTTAAAATCCGTCTTGGTTTGGGTCTCTTTCTATTTTAACTGCTAACCGATTATTATTTTAGCATTCTGAAATAATGATAGAGATGTACTTGGTTTTTTGAATTTACGATAAAAATCTTTTCTTAATATATAAGAAAAAAAAAAAAAATTAAATTGTCATAAAAATTAATAGTTTTTTTTTTTTTTTTTTTTTTTTTTTTTTTTTTTTTAAAAAGATAATTGCCAGTTTAAAGTGAGTGTCGGTAACAGTTTGCATACGATTTCTGTGAAGTGCAGTCATATGTGTTAATTATTCGATGTTTTGATACGCGGTAATAATATAAAATGAAAGTCTAATCGATGAGCAAGTGTTACTGGTGAATTTTAATAATCATACAGTTGATCATTGTACTTTTGTTATCGTGTGTACATATGATTATGCGAATGATACAATGAGTTAAAATAGCTAATGATTGTTTAGTTACACTGCACTTTTATGGCGATTTCTTTGCCCCAACGGTACTGTCCAAACGAAATAATTTAAAAAACCTAAAATTATCTAAATTAATTAAAACTGTCAAACACTTTAATTACTGGAATATTTTGAGAAACAAAAGCAAAACAAATCTTACGTAATGAGCGAAGAATTTTTTAAGTAAAAATAGTGCATTTAAAACCATTAAAATTCTCGCTAAACATTGGACAAGATTACTTAAGACGATCATTTCTGTAAATTTTAAACTACAATTATAAACATTTAAAAACGTACAATTAAAAAGACACGATTAAATTCTTTGACAAGTGAGTCATAAACTATTGAGACTCGAGAATTAATGAAGAAGAATGTACCAAGTTTTCAGTTAAGGCAAACTCAAGCAATTTACTTAAGATTTATTCAAACTTCATGTAAAAATAATTAGTTAATCACGAACAATATTTATCAAAAAAAGAAAAAATACTGTATTCTTCAATTATAGTAATATTTTTTTTTTTTTTTTTTCTTAGAAAAGCTTGCTTCTAATTTGTAAGGAAAAATTGAATTCTATGCGTTTATGAGTAGTATTTAAAAAGTTTTTGCGTCGGTATAGAATAATGAAGACATTCAGTTCCAGAATATTAACTAGTTGGCTACATGTCGTTTTGAAATTTAATAAAATATTTGGAAATACAGCGTATCTAAACAATTGAAAAGCATAAGATGTTTTATAGAATTTTATAAAATTTTTTTGCTACTCATAAATTCAATATTTTTATCGTCAAAGTATAAATTTCCTTTATGTTTAGGTATAAATTATTAAGCGTTACGAATCATATTCAAGTTAAAAAGTGAGACGCGTCGAGCGCTTTAATTATTTATATAACGTCGATGATGAAGAAAATAAAAAAATCGCACATAATAATCGCATAATCCTCTCGAAATCCAAATATATATTTAACCACACGTGTTTCACACGCTTACGTATATACATCTTTGTCTTTACAGGAATTCCAATAATTCACGCGTCGATTTTTCTCCGCGAGAAATCTTTGCGACGTATACGTCATTGTGCGAAAATATATACAATTAAATATCGTTTATCTGTATTTGTTATTTATGAGGGATTACGTCATGCGCTTATTTAATTCTCTCATCGAGTCGAGAAGAAGAGGAAGAAAATCAAGAGAAAAAGATGGAAAACAATAATATTATATATACGGAGTGGAATCAGACGGAGGCCAATGACATCGCGAGCGAGAAGAGCAGCGTTTACTTGCGTATGACGTAAAGTTCGTCGTGTGTTATATATCTGTACAATACATATACGTTATTTCTTGGACGATCGTCGACGGGAGAATATGTATAAGCCCGCAACCGCTTCGCGAGTTGTTAATTTCAGATCGTTACGTTGATTTCGCACGCGGGTATGTTTATATAGTGTACGCGCGCTTCGACGCGTTTCTCTTTAGGAATTGGTTGCGTATATATATATATATATATATATATATATATATATGCGAGTCTGTGCGTGTGTATGTGAATACGTTATACGTACGGTCGATTGGGATTGACTCGTACTTCTGTAGGAAGGGATGCAATGATTTTTTTTTTTTTTTCTTTCTGTTTTTGAGTTTTTTTTATCGAGAGTTTTATGTATCGGGGGGGGGGGGGGGGGATGGTTTTGATGCGCAGTTTTTTCCTCTTCTTTCGATACTTTATTCGCTTTTCACAATTCGCGGATAGATGAAAGGGCTCTTGTGTTGTTTTGTCGTTTACGTTGCGTTAAAAAAAAAAAAAAAAAAAAAAAAAATAACAAAAGCGAGCACGTACACATTAGCATTCCTGTTATTTTGATCTTTTGCGGTATTTTAAAGTAAATTTTTTTTTTTTTTTAGGAATTCATTGTTTAACTATTTATCCGTTCAAGTTGGTTATTTTTTCGTTTTTATTTGAATTAATTAATAAAAGACCATATAAAAATAAAGTTTTATAATTTTGAGATCATTAAATGTATGTATATAATGCATAATTTACAAAAATTGTTCGAAAGTATTTTTTTAATGCTGAATTTTCGAAACGCTTTCACTCGTTCTATTATTTTATAATAGGCAATAAATGTCGAATGCTCATATACGGTGCAAGTTTAATTTATAGCTTAAATTTTTTTAATTTTTAAGCCTTTTAATAACTTATTAATTTTTATTTATTTAATTGATGTAATAACGGCGTTAATTAATAAACTTTTTTTATTTAATGATAGTTAAAGTCTACGGTAAATAAAAAAATTTTATTTACTAATTGAGCGATTAATAATTTTTGATCAACAATGGCAATGTCATTTGTTTTAAAAAAATATATCAATATTTCACTTTTTCTCATGTAAATTAAACTAATATTTCGTCATATTTTTTATTTCTATTATCTTTTTAAACTGTACTTTTTTTTCTTTCAAAAAAAAATAAAATAAAAAAAAAAAAAAGGAAAAAACCTTTTAATTGAACAATTCTAAACTTTATTTTACACTCGTTACAAACTCACATGCGCTCTTTGTTTTGTCGGAATCAAACTCGCTCTGGTTATTTTGGTGTCCTTTCAAGACTCCGGAGTTAATGGTTTTCAGAAGTAACGACGAACGATATAGGAAGAAAGTCGCGTACATATAGCCGAAAAGGAGAGGAAGAGAAAAGCAGAGCGGGCTTTCCAAAAATAGCGCATTTCAACTCCCCCTAATGTGTCTATACCAGTATTTACACTCTCCCCTCTTCTCTCTTTTTTTCTAACTCGCTGCCACATGCGGGATGTACATTCTATCGATGCTCGAAAATATATTTTTGAACGTTCACATGCGTGTATATATACTAGTATTTGTGTGTATATGAACATCCGTGAAAAGTCAGGCGTCGTCAAAATTTAACGAATGATTTTTATTCATTATTATTCTATTAATTAATACGTAATTAGTATTCAAAACAATTTCAATAAACTTTATTTGGTCATTGAAGAAAATAAAATTCATATAATTTTTATATAATTTTAACGTTGCAACAAATATTTTTTAACTTTATGATAAAATGGTCGAAATTTCTTTTAAGTTTTTAATGACTAATTGACATTTTTTTTTAACATAATAAAAATAAAAAAAAAGCAAAATCATGTAACGAAAATGTGCATTTAAAAAGACTAGCAACATACACGATCGATTAAAATAAAACAAGAAAATGAGAAACAAAAGCATTTAAAACCTACAGAAAGGTAAGGGCAAAAAAAAAAAAATATATAATCGGCGGAAGTCGACGACAAAACCGCGCTCGCAATGCGTCGTACCTTATTTACAGGAAGCAGGACGGAGAGATAAAAAGGGATAGAAACTGGTAAAAAGCAATCGAGCCGAGTTTAAATTCTCGCGCGCGCGCGGTTTTATTCATCTCGCGTTCGCGGATAAGAATCCCGCGACACGCTTCTTCGGTTCTTTAATGCCCTTCGGCGTATATACATGTATATATTTATATAATGCCGATCGACTTTTATAACGAACGTGATCGCCATTTCGGATACTTTTTCTCGGTCGCGAGCTGCTCGTCGAACTGTGAAAAAAAAAAAAAAAAAAATGCGAATGCGTGTATTGTGTTCTTTATATATTGTGTATATGTATATACAGGAGAGAGATTTTGCACGTCCGCTTCGATCGATTACACCGGTAAATCTTTAAACGTTATCGATGGAGAAGCATCGTTGATTTGATTTTTGTAGGGAGCCGTGATTGCGCGAATGAAACGGATTTTTTTAGCTTGATTTTTTTTTATTATTAACAAATTTTATTGTGGTGTAAAAAAAAAAGAAGTTAAATTTGTTTTTGTTTAAGATAAAACTACTCTCGACTAAAGGAAGGGAAAATGTGTATCATTGTATTACGGATTTTTATTAAAAATTACATTATTTTTTCATAACGTATTCATTTTTACTCGAGTAAAATGTGTCGAAAATAATCAATTTAAAAATTTCTCAAAAAGTGTTATTCAAATTGGTGCGTGTTTGTACGTCTCATATATACGCATATACACTTATTAATTTTTATTGGCTGATAGATATTAAGAAGACTTTTATATTTCTGTGACTTGTGTGCTACACATATTTGTAATTCTATGGACGAGCGGTTTTTACGAAATTATTTGTATAGTTGTGAATTTCTTATTTAATGTACTTTTTGCCTAAGTAAATTTTCTCTCTCTCTCTCTCTCTCTCTCTCTCTCTCGAGTCGCCGGGTCTTATTTATGCGCGTGTGCAAAGTCATTCATTCATTCGGCAGTCGTTTAGTCGAGTTCGACTTACGGTGCACCTGCGCGCGACCTTTTGCCGTGACTTTTTGCATTGTTGATAAAATGGAAGCTCTAGCTTATTTCCGTAACAAAGCTTTATATAATAGTAATAGCGTAAGCAGTTGTAGTAGGTCGGGTTAGCATTTTCCCTCTGTCTTTCTCATTCGCTTTTATAAGAATAAAAGAGAGAGAGAGAGAGAGAAAAAGAGAGAGAGAAATAACGCTCGACATTTTAAAGGGACTGCGCAAATGCTTCTGTGTTTACGCTTACGCAGTTTTGCCTTTTGTTGTCTTGACGGGGTGGTGGTCTTAATGCACTCAAAGACCGGAGAGGAAAAAAAAGAAAAGAAAAAAAGAGCTGCATCCGCTTCGAATGAATTACTATGAGGAGAAAAAGATGAATTTTTTTTTTATTTTATTTATTTAAGTTTAAGGCAATTTTTTCCTTTGTAAAATCGAATTAAGTTGCTTGGATAAATTTTACGTTTGAAGCGAAAAATTCACAAAATTTTTTGTATGTGCGTTCCTCTTTTAATATTTTAACGTCAATTGCCGTACAAGTGATGCATCTTAATGAAAAAAAAACTATAAAAGTGCATAAACTGTAAATGCTTGTATAAAATAGGTACAAGATACGAAAAATTAAAATGTTAAAAAGTTTTTGCAATATGAAAATTTTGAAGTTTTTCATATATTTTTTATTATGAAATGCACTCAACACTTCCATATATTCATTCACATTCTCACACACACACGCACACATTAACACGAAACTACTTAAAAATACCTTTGTAGATTAGAATTATTAGACATTTATTTTTAAAATTATTATTAAGACAAAGTTATAATTTTATGTTCAATTATATTTTTATTTTTAGACGAGCGAGAAGATGTTCAAAAAAAAACATTTGCGAAATGGATAAATTCACAACTTCTTAAAGTAAGTAATTATTCTTAAAGCAACTAGAGTTTCAAAAACAATTGAATTTATATATAATTAATACAACTTTGATTACAAAAATATATGAGCAATATTTTACATAAGCTATATAATAACTAAACATTATTTGGATAAATATAAAAATAATAATTTTTTTAAAAAAGATTACAGAAAAATGGAATATAATATACCTAATTATTTGATTCACCAACTGTAACAACTGAAGAAAACAGTTACTTTGTGTTGTTAAATACAGATGTGGAAGTTATAATTCGATAGATAGATAGTTATACGTCAGTTAAAGATAAATATATTTTTATACTGATTTCATACGAACACGCGATATTCTTTTAACATTTTTTTATTGTCAACTTTGATTTACTAAATAAAAAGTTATTTTATTCCTAGATGTTTTTGAATAGTAATTTTTTAGCATCGTATAAAAGCAATTTGTTTAGATTGATAAATAATAAGCAATTCAATTACATTTTTTAAAACAATGTTTCATAATTATTCATAATTATTTAAATACATTATTACTGTATAATCATTTTATACTATCAACGATTAGGTTAATTAATTTATTCATGAAATGTTACTGTTTAACACTAATACCAATTGAACTCGTGGTTTTGATGATTATCAAATTTTTTACTCAAGCATGTATTTTTCTAGAAATGTGCGTTGGGTTTTAATAAAATATAAAAATTATTTCATATGGATATTCAGTCATATTTACTAAAACTCTTGAAAATAATTTTAAACAACATTATTCTTACACTTTATTTCGTTTGTAAATATTTTTTATCTGGATTTAATATTTTTCAAGAAAATCAAATTAATAAATATTCTGTTACTTTCAGCTGTTTATGTATTTTACTGCAAATTAAAAATATTATTGTAAATTAAAATTTGTTTTGTTGCAGAATCAACACGATCCAATTTCTGATTTATTTTTGGATTTACGAGATGGAAACAGATTGCTATCGCTTTTAGAAGTTTTAACATCCAAATCATATGTTAGTATTGTGTAATATTTGAAACTCTTTAATTTTTACGTATATGTAGTTATATTTTTTGCTTTTTTTTTTTTTTAGAAACGCGAGCGTGGGCGCATGAGAGTTCACCATTTAAATAATGTAAATAAAGCATTGCAAATTTTAGAGCAAAATAATGTGAGTAAAAATTAAAAAATAGTTATTATTTTTATTGTAGTCATTGTTTATAATAAATATTACAAAATGAAATATTATAGATTAATCGTATAATTTTTATGTACAAAATTTCAGGTAAAACTTGTCAATATTAGTAGTAATGATATAGTGGATGGAAATCCGAAATTGACACTGGGATTAGTTTGGAGTATTATATTGCATTGGCAGGTATGTGCGGTGTTTATTTCTTTATTATCAATCTACTCGTTTGTTATGACATGATATTTAGAATAATAATTTAATTAAATTTTATTTTACAGGTACATTATCATTTGAAAGACTTAATGTCGGAATTACAACAAACAAATCTAGAAAAAACTTTGCTTGCTTGGTGCCGACAAACAGTGCAGGTAAATATTCGCTTGATTTATTTAATGTAACAATAATCATATTGAAAGTTGAAACGCGATAATAAAAAGAATTAAAATTGTTGCAGAACTATGAAGGAGTTGACATAAAAAATTTTACTACCTCTTGGTCAGATGGATTGGCGTTTAATGCATTACTGCACAGGTGGAAACCGCAACTGTTCGATTTCAATAGCGTTGCGCGCAAGCATCCAAATGCAAGGCTAGATCATGCTTTTCGATTGGCGCAAGAGCAACTTGGCATTGAAAAGCTACTGGATCCTGAAGGTTTGATACAATTATGTGGATTACTTTTTGAAAAAAAAATACATCAAAGATATTTATTTTATTCTTTAATTTTTTTTTTATCTAACCTACTATTAAATTATTTTTTTTTTTTTTGAAAATGTTGATACATTTAATAATATTTTTATATCGCATATAAAGTTTCATGTATTATCTTTTTTATAATTTAATAAAATTATAATTGGAAAAAGTTAATTATACATATAATGAATATGCAGAACACTGACTATCTTTTTTAATCATAAATTTATATTTGACTTAACAACTTTACTTATGTACTTTTTCAATTTAATTTCATTGACAGATGTAAATACATCAGTACCTGACAAGAAATCTATATTGATGTACGTAACTTGCTTGTTCCAATCGTTACCTCATTCTGGACAAGATATCGAAGGAATTGACATTTCCGCAGCCAGTGATTCAGGATCTGCAGCTACAACGCCCGGAATCGAGGTGATCATTTTTTTGTCATTTACTTTTTGCATGATTATCCCAACTATTTTTATAATTTGGTTGGTCTTTATTTTTTTTTAGTTATTCTATTATTTCACAAAATCTATTAAAAAATCAATATTATCCTTTTATAGCAAACAACGTTATCATTCTCGCAATTTCCACAGAGTGAGCCAATAAGTTCAAGGCCGTTAAGCTTGGCGACAAATGTTTCTGTAGAATTAGGTGGCTATCAGGTAGCCTTGGAGGAAGTACTCACATGGCTATTGGAGGCAGAAGATGTTCTGAGTCATGCAGCTGCGCCAGGCGTCACTCTTGAACATCTTAAAAGACAATTTCACGAACATGATGCTTTTCTTGTTGAACTTTCTGGTCACCAGGATGGCGTTGGGGCCGTATTGGAAGAGGGAGAGCGTTTGCTTGCCGATGGCGGCCTTCAAAAAGACGAGGAGCATGAGGTGCGCGTTCAGATGTCATTGCTCAATTCTCGTTGGGAGAATCTACGCAAACGAGCCCTCGATCGACAATCTAAGATACATCAGGTGAATCGAGGTTTTAGATTTTCAAATGATTAGAGATTGACTATAATTATAAATTGAATGACTTTTTTTTTATTCTATTTTATTTTTTTCAAGTAATCTTTGAAATCAATTTGCTTAAAGAGAAACTTTTTTATATTCATTTTTATATTTTGAATTTTTTTCTGAGTATAAATAAAAGTATTTTACAATACAATTATAATATTTATATGCAATAAAACTTTTAATATTTTATCAACATCTTGCAATTTTTAAATATTAAATATTAAGGTAAAAATCATCACGTTTATTTATTTAAAAAATTTTCATTAAAAGTATTTTAAAAACGTTTAGTTTAATGTTTTGACTAATGAAAGGTAAAAGTGAAAATTGTTGATTTCATATGCAACGGAAGTGTTAATAAGACACTGAAATGTTATAATTGAAAAGACTGCAGTAGAAGCTTAACCGGCACACCAAAAAGTTCAAAAAATTTTCTTTATTCTTTCTTAGTTACAAAAATAACTTTTTTTCTCTTAAGAGTCTAATGGGAATGCAGCAGACGCAATTAGACTCTCTTCGCCAGTGGTTGACGAAGACAGAAGATAGGATATCACATATGGCAGGATTGGAGAACAAATCTCCATTAGAGGATCAGTTGAAGCAGCTTAGCGAACTCGAAGAAGACATTAAGAACCAACTGGCCGTCGTCGATGGACTCAAGAACATGGTCGTTGTCGTTGACGAAGAAAACTCTGAAACAGTATATGCTCAGATGGAAGATCAGTTGTCGGCACTTGGTAAATTTTTTTTTATTTCATATAATTAAAAATTTTTTTTTTTACGAATAAAACTATAATATTTTGAAAAATTTATATTATTATATAAATTTCAAAGATATTTTTTATTTATTTATGTTTTATATTTTCTATTTCTACTTTTTAATTGTTTCTAAATTTTATAATAAAATATTGCGATTGCTTATAATTATTTTTTTTTATATCCTTTCGTTTTTTAATATGAGTTTTTTTACTTAGTTTGCCTAAATGCAAATAAAAAAAAATTTAAATAAAAATTTTACCTTTCTCTTTGAACATTTAAATTTTTACAATCATCATACTGCATGATAGGAAAGAATGCAAAGCTATAATTAACTTATTCAATTGATACAAATAAATACAAACATTCAATTATGTCATATTTTTAAAATTTAAATAGTTATTACATAGTTCTTCGAGCTCTAAATTTAAAATAAAAATTTTTAAAGATAAAAATTCTTATATTTGTTTTCATTTTTTGGAAAGTTTGTTACATTTGAATCAGTGCTTATTTTTTCCACCAATGAGAGCGCATTCGCGACTCAATTAGTTAAATTTTTTTTAGAATTCTAAAGAAAATCTGTTAAAAATTTTCATATTTGTTCTACAACAATTTGAAATTTTTACGTCGCATTAAAGAAAGCGGGTTTGATTTTTACTTAGGAGAGCGATGGTCACATATATGTCAGTGGCAACAAAAGCGTCGTCAGAAATTGGAGGCTTTATCTTCGCAATGGAACGATCTAATGGAGGTTTACAAAAAGCTCGTATCATGGCTAAACGAAACAGAGATCACATTAAAACAGATGGAAGCATCGCCTGCGTCGGAAATCGGTCAAGTTCTCGAACGGATAAAGAAACTTCAATTACTTAAAATGGAAATGGATATGATCCAGAAGAAACTTGCCTCCTTGTATAAAGCTGTACAGAATTGCGAAGGCGATGGTTTAACTTCTGAATGTATGAGTATGCTCGAAAAACTGGAAAATCTTGAGGATCAATGCGAAGCTGTTGGTCAGATTATGGAAGTTCAAAGTCAAAGGGTAAAAATACTTACTTTGAAATTTTTTGTATCAAATGTCAATATTTTAATGCGGTTGCTAATGTCTCCAATAATTTTTGAAAGTCGATGCATTTTTCTAAATTAATTGAAAAATTTGTTAATGAAATATTTAATAAAAGTGATGGTTAATTATAGAAGAGCCAAAAACAATATATTTTTGAATAATCGTAATATTTTTTGTAGATATCAAACTCCGGATTTGAAGTAGATTTATCAAATTCTCAAATATCGACAAATCCTGCTAGCGATTGGATTAACGAATCAATAATTGGAAATGCTCAAAAAGAACTAGCTGGAATGGTGAATACATATAAAATTACATTTATCGCGAAAAAGCTTTAAAATACACAATTGTTCTCATCTTATAATTTGTAATATGAATTTCAGTCACCATCACATAGTGATTCAAAGAAACGTCGTATCGACAGTGCTACACGGCAAGAATTCGAAATTGCTCTACTAAATTTATATAAGTGGTTGGATTATGTCGATCTAGAAATAAGCCGATCTGAGGGTGTATTTAACGAATTGACCGTCGATGAAAAGAAAATCGTATACGAAGATAATTTAGCTGATCTTGACGCGCACCGAACCGAGTTCGAAAAAGTTATGCAACTTGGTAAATGTCTTATTGAGGAATTGCAACAAGCAAATGAGCCATATAACGAAGAAGAAGTAAAGGTCAAGAATGTAGAAAAATGTTGGTCTGGGACAAATACGAGACTAAAAGAGATCAAAGAGAAAATTGATTTCCTTATGAAAGTGAAAGATTGTAGGGGCGAGTTGATGAGTTTACGCTTAATGTTGGACGGACATTCGAAGTGGTTTGAAATGAATCGTGAAAATAATCAAATAGAATTATTCAGAGTAAGATTATTATTAATAAATTAAGAATTAAATATTAAATTTTAGAATTTATTTTTTAATACAATGAATTGTTTTGTTATTACAAAGATTTTTTATTATAGCTAAATAAAATATTTAAAAACGTTCATTTTAAAAAACAAATATTAAATTTTTATACAATTTTTATGTTTTTTTTAAGGTTAAAGTGAAATCTATAAAATCGTGTGACGATCGTGTTGGCAAATTAACTGCAGTTGTAAATGAGTTATTAAATGAGGGTGGTGATAATGAAGTGACTTTGCTCAAACAAGAAATTGATACATTTAATTCTGATTGGAACAATCTTTCTAAAAAGTAAATATATA
Source organism: Chalcis sispes (assembly GCA_949987625.1). Classification (NCBI taxonomy): domain Eukaryota; kingdom Metazoa; phylum Arthropoda; class Insecta; order Hymenoptera; family Chalcididae; genus Chalcis; species Chalcis sispes. The sequence continues at coordinate 3,446,456 of OX465094.1, read as the reverse complement.
TTTTTTTGTTTTAATTATTTTTAAATAATTCTTAATCAATTTAATTTTAGAGACTTTTTAATAAATAAGTATTATTGACCAATCATTTGTTATTTTACAGATTAATAGAGCGAGTCAATAATTTGAGTAGTGCAGCTGATAAAACTCCACCTAAAAAATATATCGATACAATTAACATGTTGGTATCTTATATAAACAATATCGAAGGAGTTTTACTTTCTGAACATGCTGTAATGTCAGACGAAAAAACAATGCAGGACAGAGTTAAAAGATTTGAAGAATTACAAACGACTTTAAAATCCTACCAGAGTAATTTTGAATATGTAAATAAAGTAGGGCAAGAATTAATTTCAAAAGCAAATGAGGATGCCCAAAGTCATAGAATTAAAGAAGAACTTCAAGATTTAAATACAAAATGGAGTGATATCCCAATTATTTTAGAAGAAAGATTACAAAAACTATCAAAAGGTATGACATAGCATTAATAATAACATTCTCAACTAATTAAGAAATGTATTTGTAACTAAATAATAGTTTACCATATATTTGCATTTATGAGTATTTTTATAAATTTTAATATTAGATAAAAATTATTTACAGATATTGAGACTCTAAAAATGTTTAATAAAGATCTCAGTAGTCTTGAAGATTGGCTAAATAAATCAATTGCTTATTTACGGGAAATTTCAGAAGATTCTGCCATTAAAGATGTTGAAACGACTGAGTTTAAACTTCAGCAAATTCGAGAACTAACTGAAGATATCAATAAAACAAAGCCGAGAATAGAAAATTTACAAACTGCCACTAACACTATGTTAGAGAATTCAGAGCCTAATTTTTCAAGCATTTTGAATGGAAAATTAGAGGCTATTTCTCATAAATGGAATACAATTGTTGACGAAACAAAAATGCAAGGGGATAAATATGAAAACGCTCTAAGGAAAAATGATGAAGTAAATAAAAATTTGCAACTAAAAAGTTTTAAACAATTTTTTGAAATATTGAGAATAATTTTTTTTTAATAAATAATAAATATTTTATAATAATTAATTTTTTTAAATACTGCAAGATAGATATGCACAATATTTCGTTTAATTTTAACATAAATTATTTTTTTTTAGATAATAAACGGTATTGAAGACTTTACAAAGTGGTTGTCCAATCTGGAAGCTGAGATTCCTGTAGAAGGCAGAGTTACCTCTTCTGTCGAACTTTTTCAGGCGCGCGGACGTTATCAAATTCTCAAGGATAAAGTTGATCGTCGTGTAGAAGAATTTCGTAATCTTAACGAACTGGGCAGTGACAAACTCCTCAGTTCCGAAGGCTCATCTGTCCATGAGCTTGGACGAAGATTTACTTTTTTGAATGCTAGATGGACTGATGTAACAGATCGTATTTTCGAGAGGTATAAACATTTCCAAAATGCGAGCCACGAATACGGAGAATTTAGAGCATTGGTGGCTCAAGAAAGTGATTGGCTTGATAAATTGGAAAAAAGATTGCGAAAGTCAAGCAAGAATGCTGCTGATGCTGAAGACATTTCTGAAGAGCTTGACGTAAGTTACTATTACATTAAAATATTTTATTTTATATTCCTTTTTAACAAATGTTCAGTATAATTTAAATCTTTATCGTAAAATTTTTACTTAAGGATTTAGAAAATTACATTAGAAATCATCCAGATTCTCGATTCGAAAAATTACAAGAAATTGGCAAACAACTTGTTGATAATGACATTATGACACAATCTATTCAGGCGGATGTAGATACTTTAATCAATCGTTGGGAATGTTTAAATAAAGAGGTGAAGTAAACATTTAATTAACTCGTTTTAAAATTTGCTTATTAATATAAATATTTGCAAAATATTTTAAAAAATTATTCAAGCCATTTATCATAACTAAAGTTTAAGCTTTATGTAACAAAATTTGGCTTTTAAATAACTGCATGCATTGTGGTAATAATTTACAATATTATAGGCATTAATAAAACGAGAAATAAATTTTTATGAAAATGCATTATTTTAAATTTATACTTCCGTAAAAAAAATTAATTTGTTATTTATTTGGATTTAATTTTAATGAAAATAATGTTTACATGATGCAAAATTATGTAATTTAAATACATTTTTCAATGAATTTGTTCGAAATAAATTTTTGTATTATTTTGAAAATATATCTGAAAATGCTTGATTTAAGATATCAAAAATTTAGTAATGTTTTTATTTTTGATACTGAAAAAAGTAAATGAAAAAAAAAACATTTATTAGAAAGACGGTCGTATTCTTATAATTGTCGAGTATAGGCCGGCGAGCGAGCCAAGCTGTTAGAGGGATCGGTGAAGCAGGCTCAACAATCTGAGGGCAGGATTCTAGCTCTTCAGCATTCTCTAACGCAAGTAGATTCAGTACTAACAGCACGATTAGACTGTGACCTCACTGCTGATGATTTACCTCATGATTATCAGGTCTGTGTCTCATCGTAATAATCTCACTATTTAAATACTTAATAAAAGTTTTATTTCATATATGTTGGTGAGCAAACTATATGTGTACATTTCATTATTAACACAAACATGAAATTATAATCATTCAAGACATAATATGGTTTATATATCATTGTTTAGAAATTTAAATTGCAATTATAAGTTCATTTTAATTTCTTCTGTATCAAAATGATTGTGATTAATATGTTACTAAATTTGTATACAAAATTTAAACTTGTTTCATATTTGGAGATTCATGTATAAAACGTTTTTTCTTTATCTAACAAATGCATGATGCCAATTGAACGTACCTTTGAATATAATAATAAAAAATTTTAACAAATTTGAACTGCGCTCAATAGAAATTGTTAGAAGAGATGGACAATCAGCAGTCAACCCTTGATGAGATGACTGCGCAGGTGGAGACATACAAAGCCGCAGGAAAACAAGAGGCTGCGCAGCGGTTACAAGAACAAATGAATTTAATTCGGCAAAAGTTTATTGAAGTGCAAAACAAATTTCAACGATTCCGTAGTCCCGCAAGCATTGAGCCGAGATTGTCGCGTGCGCTGAGAGAGTTGCGAGGCATTGAAGAAGCAACTTGTCTACTTGAGCTAGCCACTGAAGATCCAGAAGCTATCGAACGACAGCTTAAACATTGCTTGGTAATTATATAATTATTATTCCTTTTTCTTTTCTAGTATTTAATAAAATATCTTTTTTAGAGGTTCTACCAAACTTTAAGTGAAATAAAAGGTGAAATAGAAAGTATTATTGTTGCTGGTCGAAAACTAGTCGAAGAAGAAAGTGTATCTGAACCAGATAAGTTTTCAAAACGTATTGATACTCTTAAGGAATTGTATAATAAGGTATATCTATCAAAATATTTTTATACGTATTTATTATTCTAATACTAAAATAATTATTATTTTATTAGCTTGGCATGCAAATATCCGAATCAAAGGCCGTGCTTGAATCTGCATTAGAATTGTCTAGTGATATGCATAAACAAATGTCTTATATAAATATGTCTATAGAAAGTATTAATAAGGAATTGGACACTCAAAAACACAGACCTGATTTACCGGTAAACGCAATTTACGTTACGGTACGTTTAAGTTTTGTAAAAATTATTAGCAACAAATTATTCGTAATTTTAATAAATAATATTGCATTTGCTAATTCTACAAAACTTACATTATTACAAAAATTGATCAATATTATTCGAATAAAATGTTAATAGTAATAAAAATTAATATGTAATTGATTTTCACATAGGAAACATTAACTGAAGTAATACCACGATTAAACGCTGTAAAGGATAAGCTTTTCAGGACTCAAGATGAATTTTCAAAACTTTGCGACCCAACATATCTTGAACAGCTTAAAGAAAAACTTTGCGATATTATTGATAGACTTGCTAATACTGAACGGCGATTACGATTATGTAACGGATCTGAGGTATGTAAAGTTTTTAAAAATTAATTATATTATTTTTTTTATTATTTATAATATTTATATTATAATAAAGGAGGAACCCAATGTTGACGAAATCAATGCTTGGTTATCACAAGTAGAAGATAAATTAAACAAGTTAGATGGTGTACCAGTAGAACAACTTAATGATAAGCATTTTGAACAATGCAAGGTAAACAAATATGCAATTACGAATAAATGTATTGGTTTTGTATTATTAGTGTGGTGAAATTATAAAATTAATCTGGTATTTTACTTATAGACGATTCAAACTGAAATCATGGAAACTAAACCTAAAATATTACAACTGCAACGGTATAATTATCATTCAAAAGTAGCAGAAGTGTGTAGGAGGTGGGAGGAAATTTCGAATCGGATACAGGTAAGTTTTTGTACATTTTTAATAATTTAACAATCACACAACTTATGTAATACAATAAAAAGAAATTTAAAAATATTTTACACATAAGTTGTGTCATGATTTTTTTTGCTTTTCAATCTCATGCTTTTGCTTCTTAACATTTACTATATATTGCCTATGATTATTATTAAGATTTTAAATCACACTTGCAAGCCATACCAAGCATCAACTATTATAAAAAAGTTTTTTTAGTTTTAAATAATTTCTTAAAATGTTATGTGAATATTTTGAAAAATATATAAAAGAAAAAATTTTATGAAAATATAAGAAACAATTAAAAAAAGTTTTTTAATCTATTGATTTTAATCAAAGAGATCTATAAATGATACACATTACAAATATTTATTTTATAAAAACCATATGCACTAATTCAATTTTTTGAACATATAAGATTGTCGAAAGATATAAAACAAAATTATTTTATTACTCTTAACTTAGCTTTCAAAATATTCACCAGAATTCTGATCCGATTCACAACCTGTATGTAACGTTTTATTTTTTTTTATTACTCGAGGTAATGGGATAAAACGTTTGTGTCAGTTGCGTACATTTTTATGTGAAATACTTAAATGTATAAAAGAGTGCGTCACAGTGACAACCGTATGTACACATGTAGATTGTAATAAAAGTTCAAAGCAAAAAATATGAAAAAGAAAAAAAAAAAAATTTAACTTGTTCAGTTACTGTTAGCTTGTATTTTTATATTCGTATATGTGCGAACTTTTGTATTTAAGAATATTAGCGTACGTATTGTGATACCTTCGGCACCGGCAAAAAATTGCTCGTCGGCACATCAATTGTTATGTATTCGAAAAACGCATATAGATATGTAACATTGTCTCTCCCCTTCGATGTTGCAATAGTTGTGTCTCTCTAAAAAAAGAGACGCTTATAGAACGAAAAAGCAGAGTGGCTGGTGAATGCATTGGTGATGGATATATAGGCTTGAAAGTTTTAAAGTTTTTTTTAAACCAAAAAAGCTTGCGTCGCATATTTTTTTCAATGAAAAAAAAAGTACTGTGTGCATTTTTTTTATATTGCTTTTTTTCTAGTTAGATTTTGAATTTGAAATTTCTTTTGGCTTCAATAAATAGCCACGCATGAAATTAATAACTTACTAAAACGAAAAAAAAAAAAAAATTATTTATTAACAATAATATAAACAATAAATTGAGCACGAATAAGATTTTAGAATATTAATTCTTTCTTTTGTTTTATAATAATCGAAAGACAAAAAATTATACACTGTATAATTAGAAAATGGTTTAATGCATGCGGTATTTATTTTACTTTGAAGTTACTGAAAAGTATATTGCAATACAAAATAATATATACAATAAATTGCGTAATAAAATTATTTAAACTCAGTAAAAGAAATTTCATTTTTCAAGCTTCTCGACCTCTTCTTTAACGCACGCTGTTCTGCCTTTATTCGTGAGACGCTGCTTATCGCTTGTAAATTCGTTAATAAATTTTCTCGAGTGAAATACAGTGTTTACAGTGTTTTCTAAAAAAAAAAATTTCAGTTAATTATGAGTTAATACTTTACATTAAAAACAATTCATTTTTATGTAAATAATACGTAAAATAATTCTATATTACATATGATGAAGAATTTTTAATGTATCGAATGTATTAGAACATTTATAAATTGATATTTAAAGATTCTCATTTCGTATAGATTAATTTTTTTTTATGTAAATTTTATTTTTTTGATTTTGAGAACATTTTAACATTCAATAGTATTACAACTTATTAAAATTGACATTATTTATCAATATTTTTATTTAATTCAGTTATAATAAAATAACAGTAATGTTATAAAACTAAATAATTTCATTGTTGATTTGACAGTATAAATATTTTTATGAAATTTTTAAATATTCTGTAAATACAATTTATTTTATAATAGATAATATATACTCATATTTACTACTTTATTATTAAGTTCAAAATTTATTAAAAATTTTAAAACGATTATTTGTTTATTTTAAATAAAATAATCTAGTAGAAAACTATTGTGATGTTTTTGGAGCATCAGTTTTTGGCTATAATGTAATTCCTTTGAATAATAATAGATAAATAATAGATAAATAAGATTATTTTTGAGATACGTTTTAAATAATTTATAATAAATTGAAGTAATAAATACTAAACAATTTTTATAAATTAATTGAATTTTCAATCTTGATTAAAATTAGATTATTGTTTGAGAAAAAGTACATCAATTGTTATAACTCTAAATATTACTAGTATAAAGAATTGAATAAATTCTTAAAAATTGTAATTATTTTATATTTTATTTATTTTTTAATTGTTGTTTTACTCTTTTAGAATTTTATATTGCTAAGAAAAAACATCGATTCATTTTTTTTTTTTTTTTTTTTTTTTTTTTTTTTTTTTTTTTTTTAACAATCGTTGTCACATTTTTGTTGAAAAAATCCACCCAATTTTAAGAATTTTCATAAAAACTGTTTTCACTCTTAAATAATATTAACATCGTATGTTGAACGAGTGTGTGCGTTTAAGATCTCGGCCAGTGAATCGCAGTGTCGTCTTTTCGCAGGAATGGATCCACAGGATCACAGATAACTTGTTAATTAGCTCTAAGACGACGAGCGAGTCGCCCAAGGGGAAAGACAATGCGACAGCGGCCGGTGGCAATACAGTTGCGGCAACAACTGCGGCGGCAGCGGCTACAGTCACTCCCGTAGATGACACCGAAGACATGTACGGCATAGGATATTTGAATCCGGCCTTCGATGACAACGCCAAACTACGCAACATCAATATTACTGGTTCGCAAAACAATCTTCTTGGTTGCAAAGAACTATTTCATTATAAATGTAGAGCTAGCTAGGCAGCCTTAAGAATTTTCGCTGAAATGCTTCCTTCCTTTTAATTTTTTGGGCGTCAAGTTAAGTGGGATTGAAGTTTATAGTTTTTAATATTGTTCAGTTATACGATTTCGAATTGTATATGTGTATCATGGATTAATAGTGATGTGCAGCGATGAACGCAATCTATATTACGTAATACGGATAATGATTTTGACACTCGAATAATAGTATTAAGTGACCTTTTACAGCACATTGATTTTTACAATGTACTTGTGTACAATTGTGTGAAAAGTATTGGTAATATTTATGCACCATTTAACAAGCCTTAAAAATTAAAAGATTGGATACTGTGTTAATTAAATATTGATACTTTTATTTAAATTTTTATTTAAATAATTTACATTTATTTATTTTTATTATTTTTTTTTTTTTTTTTAATCAACTCCTAAGTAAGAACTTTACGTAATTCATTAAGCTTTTTATAAAATTTTTTGATAATTACTTTTATGATTAAATTTTTTTAATCAAAAACATTAATACATTTTTTTTTTTTTTTTTAAAACGTTTAATTTATATTAAAATTATTTTTCTTTCCATTTATAAATTATTAAAATTTATTAAATTAAAATATGAAATTAATTTTGCATATTTTTATAATGAACTGTGCAAAAATATTTATGATAAGAAAAAATATGCGAGAAATATGTCTTTAAGTTATTTGGAGAACGATATTAATATAAACATAATAACATCTTCATCGTAAAATCCTCCGATTCAGGAGAGCGTAACACGTCAGACTCAAGAGTCACACCGGAATCATCTCCCATTGAACCAGTCATGCGTAGCCACAAGTCTTCAACTAAGGCTGAGAAAACAAGGATCATCGACGTTAGTCGTACGGTAAGAAGGCGATTGAATATGAGCTCGATTCCCGATGTAATACAGACTTCGCATTATGCACAAACGCGCCGTTCGGACGGCGAAGAGGAGGAAGAAAATGACGAGAACGAACCAAATTTCGCAGTCTCCGACGTTGATAAAGAGGAATTCTTTTTATCAAAGAATAGTAAACTCTTCTCGCAGGTCTCAACAAATACGCTTGAGACCTCGCCTCAGGATGAAAATGCGAAAAATAGCGAAGGAAATGATTCGACGCACTGCAAAGTTGTTGAGGTCAAGGAAATGGAAATTGTTAAAGCCGTAGCGGCTACTAGCAACGATCGTGTAGTTCTGCCTAGGGCTAATTTCGGCGTACAACAGGTGCCCCAGGTATATAAATAAACTTGGATATCAGTAGGACTGGAAGGTAGTTTAATCTTTAAATTTTTTAAGAGACATTGTCATAATCAAGCACGTAATCGATTATAAGTGAATTGGATTTTTTAATTTGTTACAATTTTCGTTTTAAATTTAACACTTCTATCGTTAATTTGATAAATTTAAAGATTAAATTAGAAGTTAGGATGAGTTTATTTTAAAAATTTGTTTGATGTTTATTTTAAAAAATATATACATCAGCATATTTAAATTCGCATACATGAGATCTGTTTTATGAGCGTTTAATTCGAGTGCATCTTTATTCTTTTTTATTGCGATAGCAATTCAGAATTACAAAGAGATTTTAAGAATTATATTCATCAAATAATGATATTTAATACTGTTCAATCGAATATAAATATATCTTTACGTGAACATTTAAAGTTTCAAATATGACATTTCGCAATATTTAAAAAAGTATATATTTGTATTTTTTTTTTTTTTTTTTTTTTTTAATTTATTGACAACATTTGGTATCATTTAATTTTTACCAATCCTAATACAATTTAAAAAAGTAATTTAACGATATTGAAAGCACAGAACAAAATACTACAAAGCTATTTCTAGTTATAGCAATTTTCAGAAACTATATTTTTAAGTTAATCTAATTCATATAAATTTTTTCGAGTTTATTGGGCAATTTTAAAATGCGGAACGATGTTTCTAAAAGACCTCACGAATATAAATATTAAAAAATGCAAATTGATTTATTTAAATAAATAGTATGATCCTTGAATCGAAGCAAATTTTTGTAATAAACGCATATTAACTAAAAACAACGACAGCAACAATAAAAAAAACATAGCGTTAAAACAGAGATAGGAATATGAGAAGTTTAGTTTGTCATAATGTGCGTAGGTTGTGGAACGCGTAGAGATAGTCGAAGATACGGAAACTGAACCCGAATCTGTCGATACCGACCCCGATGAAAAAGATAATGCAAATAAGGGCAAAATATCAATTACCGAAAAAAGCGTCGTATCAGCTCCGACAAAGGAATTAGTTTCTATTTTGAAGCGTAGTAATTCTTCCAACTCTGAAACTAATCAAAAAGACTTGTCAGATCTTCTCGATGAAGCGCTTGAAAATTCACCAAAGTGCTTTCTGCATAAAACAAAACTTCCATTAGGAACTTCTCTGCCTCAAGTTACTAAAACGCGCATCGACACGGAAAGTGTTGCTGAATATTTAATACTCGATGAAGGTGATACCTCATCTTCTAATAATAAAATAATTTCAAGTCCTTTGGAATCTAAGAATGCAGAAAATAATAGTAATTCAGGTAGTGGAACAAGAAGAAAATCAGCGAATACCAAAGAAGTAACATTTGCCAAGACTCAAGAAAGTCAAGGCAAAGGTTCACCGGTGCCGAAAAGAACGAAATTGCAACAACTAGGATCTAGTGGAGAAGTTAGAGAAGATTGTGACAGTTTTTATGGAAGTGATAAGGAAACAGACGACGTGCTGATATTTTCCGATGACACTGAGATTGACGTGGGAAGTTCAAGTTCCGAAGGAGAAACAAATGAAAATTCTCAAGACAAGGATGAAGATCTAGTGGATAAAGTAGAGGTTAGATTGATGATTGCTGTGGCTTGATAAGTGGTTATAACGCTTGTTTTTGCATTATTACTAATTTCGAAAATTTTGAGAAACATTTGAAGAAGCCTATAATTTAAAAAATTTATAAAATTATTGAATCGACACGAATAGAAGTGGGGATTGTTTAAATAATTATATTTATATAAAAATTTTATTTTTTTTTTTTTTTTATATTTTTTAAAATTAATTTTAAAATATGTTTAAATTATTAATACTCTTGTTCAGCTAATGTTTCGTGTAAAGTAATTATGTGATGATTAACAAAAGATTAATATTGTTTAAAATTAATTGAGACTTAATAGATTAATTCTAATTTTTTAGTTTGATTTTAATTCTTTACATTTATCAATTAACTTTAGAATATATATATATTAATAATCAAGTTCAAACAATTTATTTTACAAAAAGTTCGAGTTGGCGATGACCGCTTATGGTCATCAGTAGTAGCACAGTGGACAAAGTTATCTGATTGTCGGCAGAAAGGAGTTAGGAAGCAATTTATGTATTTAAGCGGAAATTGAGTTTGACAATTGTTGAGCAATACAAAGGTTGATGAAACGGAATTGAAACTTTTTCTTTTCATTGTGAATGTCCAAAATTAATAATTTATTAAGTTTATATCAATAACTAAATTTAAATATGTTTATTGAAACTTCTGAAATTCACTGGCTAATGTTTTAAGTATATTTTAATAAATATATTTATTTATATAGAATTATTTTTGCATTTATTCAGATTATATAATTTTATTCGTAGTAAAAATAATGAAATATGAATAATTATGATTTTTTATTTTGCATCATATTTTCATTAAAAAAAATTGATGTTCATTGACATATTTGTTTTCGTAATTATACGCTTTCTTCAATTTTTTTCACAATTTATAGCATAAAGATTCAAAAGAAAGATAATGACTGTAGAATTTAATAAATGACTTCTAACATAAAAATTAAGATTCTAAATTTATATATACTTTCTATATCGTAGATTGAAGTAGAAAAAACTCATCAACATGTGTCAAATAACATTCAGGAGCAAAGATTTTCAAATGATAAGAAAAGTACATTAAAGACAGGTAGAGTTTCTAGAGCAGCTTTAGAGAGGGAAATTATAGAATTTGAAGAATTAGCTCAGCAAATGCTTAACCGAATGGATATCATGTTAATGACAGTAGGAGGTGTAACTAATGAAAAAGATCCATCTAGACGTCTTGAGGTAATAGAACTGAAAATATTTAATGAAAATATTTATTTTTTTATCAATTTTATAAAATTAGCTTCAACAAAAACTTTTTGAATGCTATTTTTGGCATAAATAAAAAAAACAATTAATTTATGTTGTACCTTAGATTCTAAAAAGCGAAATTAGTTGCCTGGCACCTGATGCTGCAACGCTCATTAGTCGAGGTGATGGATTAGTAATGACAGTACACGTAAGTGATCCGAAGCGCGCTGACAAAATCAAGCATGATCACCAGGACAAGCTGCGTGGTAAGTGGCATCAGGTGATGCAAGAATGCGAGACAAAGCGATCGCAGGCATTAAAAGCGGAAGATGCGCTTCGTGCCTATAATCAATTGATCGGCGATTTGGAGGATTGGTTCCGCGTGGCACCGCAAAAGCTCGAACAGGCAAATAATTACGAGGGACAGCTAGAGGCTTTTACAATCGAATTTGATGAACGACAAGAACAAGTTCAAAGGCTAACGCAACATGAACAAGAATTAAAAAGACTTAATGTGGCTCATAATGAAACAGCATTTTATAGCATTAACAGCAGGTGGCAAGAGTTCAGTTCGCAGTTCAAAAGGTTTAGTGGCAGTAAAGATAAAGATAAGCAACACACGGATAAAAAAGTAGAGTTGGTTAGTAATAAATTTATTATATTATTTAAGTTTATTTAAAATAAGTTAAGAAATAATGAATTGTTTTTTCTTGTTTACAGCCTGTTGGTGGAATAACAGTCCAAGATTTTGTAACACGTGCCAATAAGTTACGTGAAGCTATTGCAACCCTTTCAAAATCTTTAAATTCTACTCCTCTGAATGGCAAAGACTTTGAATTATTCACAGATCAGGACGAGTGTCTGAAAAAAATTAGCAGTGCACTTAACATTCTGAAACCAAGCGTGGAAGAAATGAGTTATCTATGGGAAAACATTGCGGACAATGAACAAGCGCGCCAACTTAATGATAACCTTAAAAAAGAGTGGACAATTGTAAATCAATGCTACATTGAACGCTACAACCGTTGGGCCAAATGTAATGAAAAACTTAATGAGCTAAGGAATGCTTGTTGGAATTTTGACGATCATTTACTTAAAATGGAAGTGACGCTGAAGGAAATTGCAGTAAATCCGCTGAATAAAATTAAAAAGTCTAAAATGTTAGAATTAGATCATGAAATGCCTAGAATGTTAAGAACTATGAATGCAATTAATGCAATAATTGTTGATATAACTAATAGATCATCGCCGGGTGATGTTAAAGATTGGCAACGTGTAATCGATGATTTAAAGACCAGGTGGCAAGCTTTCGTTACGGATTGGAATATTCAAAAGAGCAGGTATTTAATGCATATATTATTACGTTGCAAATATACTTATAGTACGTTAAGTATTTTATGTTAAACAATTTCACAAAAAGAAATTTTAGTTTCCTTTATAAATAGACATTTTTTCTACAATTTAAGAAATGTGTCAATTTGTCAAAGCTTATTTTTAAACATTATTTATTAGAACTTATAACGTTTTAAATTTTTATAATCTTTATTAATTCATGATTTTTGATATAGAAAGAATAATTTGTGAAATTTTTTAAAATTGTTTAGCATTTTTTTTCAAGATACTCGAGTAGAATTCTCGAAAGAATTTTCTAAATTTAACTTAAAAAAAATGTGCATAACAAGACATTCCATAGAAGTCATGCACACGCATATATATTTACTGGCGTGTTTACGATCCCCTTAAAGTGTCATTTCGTCTCTCGCAACTTGCGTGTACCCGGCAAAACCGAGAAACAAAAGTACAGAGGCCCGCGCGTGGAAAATCCGACTTCCTTCTTTGAGGGCTATTTCAGTTGCATTTTGTCTCTCGCGCTGTGTTGATCATCATGCTTTAAACGTAACCTTTCTCAACCCACTCGGGCCACGTACATTCAAACACAGTCATTATTACGTTACCAATCTAGTTACTTTTTCTTTTTTTCTTTTGTGTCTTCTATTTATTTGTGAAAAAAATTTTTTAAAGTTAATGCCAATGTTGACTCGGGTTAAAAGAAATTTGCGCTCTCGTTTCGCTAGGTCCGGCGCAATGGGTAAGCAGAGAACCGCTAAGCAGATATTGGATGGAGCCGGTAATTTGGTGTCCCAGGTGAATTCGCTTCTGGTTTCTACAGCCAATCCATCCGATGACACGTCTCTTTCAATAAGATTGTCGATGGTAAAGGTAAGTTAAACGATCGGTTAACTTTTTTGTTTGCACCGATAGATTGTATTTAAAGTAATAATTTTATCGACTGAGTGAGTTATTTACACTGCAATCAAGAATCTATATGAAATAATATATCCAAATTTTAAATTTTATATTACTAAATTGGAATTTATCTAACGATAAAAAAATTATCTAATTTAATTAATTTTATTCCAATAAGAATTTTTTTCATAGTAGTTTTTTTAAAAATATTCATCAAATTAACATAGTATAAAATAATTTATAATATAATTAGATTGCGTCAATAAAGTAGAACTCTCTCTCTCTCTTTCTCTCTCTCTCTCTCTTTGCTCTTAAAATTGCCAAGTATATTTCATCGTTCGACTCTTATGTTCTAATTAATTTAAAATTTATTTTACGTTTAAAATAAAGACACGGTTTTAAATATTTTTTTATTTCTATTATTTTGCATAAATATGGGACGGGTTAAAACTTTCAGATAAATTAGCAATTATAGATATATAAACGCTAATACGTTGCTCTTTTTTATACATTTACTTGTAGTATAAAATATATCAGTTTATCTACCTATACAAATATTTTATTTATGAATTAATAATCCGTTAAATTTATAAAAAAAATTTTATTTTATATGTTCAAAAATTTTGATCTATTAATTTAATGATGGAGTCAAGCATTACAAAATATTCCGTTACTTCGTTATGCGCGTACGCTGAAACGATTACGCGAGCCAAGCAAATTAGCGTCGTCCCTTGTACGCGCGAACTTTTAAGACGTCAGCGAAGCTGTAAGGTTTGTTTTGGAGTTTGAACAAGCATAGACAGAAAGCGCGGAGAAGGAAAGAAAGAGAGAGAGAGAGTGAGAGCGAGTGAGCGAGGGGAGGGGGGGGTAGGGAGGAAGGGAGAGAGAGAGAGAGAGAGGGAGAGAAAGCGAGATCAGTCTGTCGGGCTTCAAGATGAAGTCTCCCGAAATAGAAGTTATCTCTCGCGAGAACGTTTGATGATAGCGCGCGCCGTAGTCGGGCCTAAATTTAGATTAGCCTTAAATAGTCGAGCAATGGAGGTCGCGGAGTGTACCTAGCGCGCGATTCGTTCGCGATCGATGAACTCTCGCTCTCGGCGCCGGTATGCCCCACGGTGTGCCCGCCTTTTATTGCTGCGGTTATGGGAAATCGATGGGTTACGCGCGACTCGGCAACGGATTAACCTTGCCCGATTTCACTCGCTGTCGGGATGACGCGCTCATAACTTCGTATCGGTTTCTGCATGTTTGATTTCATTTACCTTACGTTTGATTTATTTCAATAAAAAAATTATGATCAATCATTAATTAGACGTATAAGGAATTCATTTTTTTAAAAGAAATAATGTATGAAAATCTCTTATCAAGATTTTTTTTTTATAATAAATATAAAGTTTTGCAAAATTTATTGAAAACTATTATTCCGTTAAGTATTTTTAACAATCAAAATTAAATAATTTTTTTTGTTTGCATGCTATTTACTAAAATACATCATTGTAATATAAATATTTAATCAATAAAAGTTTATTGCTAAACTTCGGGAGTAATTTCTTTATCATGTAATAATAATTAAATTTTAAAGGCAAGAGAAAAGGAACTCGCTGATCAAATAAAAGAAGTACAGACTTTGAGAAATCAACAGAGTCCCGGTGTTAGCGAAGAAGAGTGCAATAAACTAATTACTAATTTAGAAAAGGTATGTATCAATGAAGAAAATTAAATTGCTTTTGAAACAAGGTTTACTGCTAATTTTTAATAGTCTACAATTTTTGAATTAAAGATAATTTGATCTTTTAAGTTTTGAACTTAATTTTTTAATTTAAAAAAATACTATACAATTATTTTAAAAAAATGAAGTGAATTATTATTTACCAAAATAAATAGTTATGTACATCGACATAAAAAAATTATAGTCTGAGATCCCAGTGATATATGACTTAGCTTAGTAAAAATCATGTTATTATATTTAATTTTTAAGGCACTTGGAAGTATCTCGTCTCATAGGGAGTACGTGGAAAGCAAATTAACTTCCCTCAAGAAGTACGTGCAAAGTTTGGATGCTGTTATGGCTTGGGTGATAGAGACTCGCACGAGGCTCAGCATCTCGCGCGAGCTACCTCAACAAGAACGCGTCAAAGCTATTGAGAACATAATGGTATGACGGCTAAGTCCTTCTAATCCTCTTGATGTCTGATGGCATTTTCCCAGTATTTCGTGCTGTTCATTTTGTTAAATATTTTTGCGTGGTTTCAAATCATAATTTTGATAAATTTATTCCGAATTTGAACTGTAAATTTTTGCATATTTTCCGATATCGAAGTGCTTTCATTAACAACTGTGAAAGAATCGCAATTGTCAATTATAAAAAAAAGTTCCATGCTTTCGAAACAGGCTAATAATTATATTATAATTTTTTTATAACATTTTATGAAATATGTTTCTTTTATATGATAGGTGAGCGTAGAAGATCGACAAATGGAAGTTAAAGATGTATTGGAAAATTATACAAACCTCGAAAAAGAATGTGAATCTGTTAAACAAACTGTCTCCATTGAACTTCAAGTATGCTTTATTAATTTTTCTAGAATTAAATATTATTTTTTCTTTTTACTTTATTTATTTTTGGTATGCAATTTACAGGAAAAATTGAAGAAATTAAGGGATGACTGGAATGTAGTAAAAAATCGTGGTGATTTTGAAAAAGAGTCTTCTTCACCTGCCACACAATTTGAACAAAGGGGTAAGTATTTATTCATGAAAACAAAACATTTTTATTAAATAAAATTTATTTAAATAACCTGAATGAATTTACGGTTGAATTAATTGATACCATAAATATAAATATTTAGGACACAATGTATTTAATATAAGTTAAAAATGTTGGATTAGCTATTGATAATTTTCTATTCTTCCCAAAAAAATCATAAATCAACACAATAAAATAAAAAATTGCGTAAATTATGTAGATCCAAGCAATAAAGTCAGGAACATCTTTATCAGCTTCTTTATTATCCATGTTTTTTTATTTGGATCTAAAATATTATCAATAATTTTACTAAACATAAATAAATGTAAACATTTTTATATTAATTAATAACTAAAAAATATTTTTATATTAATAATTTTTTTACGTATAAAAGGTTAAACAAGACTTGGTAAACTTATGAATATATATATATATATTTAATACCTGCTTGCATTTGTTTATTTATTTATTTATTTATTTATTTATTTATTTATTTTTTTTTCTTAAACGTAAAAACTATTTAAAATTAATTTAAAATTTAGGCAAATATAAAAAAAAAGAAAAAAATTTCTATTAAAAGAAGGTAGAAAATAAAAATAATTTGGAAGTGTATATAAAAGTAATAAAAATTGATATACATAAAAATTGATATACATAAAAAATTGTTGTTTAAAGATTAGGTCTTTGATAAAAGTTTTTATTACTTTTTTATGCCCTTCTTACAGCTACTTTTAGAAACTACAAGTATCTTCACTTTAAGTATACTCGAGAAATTTTTTCACACCCTTTAACATGCGATACACAATACTATATATCTTTTAAAATAAAAATATAATGCAAAATAAAGATATTTCTGCATAGTTTCATAAAATGCACTTTTTATGCTAAACGTTCTTATATTTAAATTTTTATTTATATTATTAAAAAAATTCAAATATAAGATTTATTTTATTTTTGGCATATGCAAATCCTAAGCATATGATTTAAATAGTTTGTTAAATGTAGCATCAGTATTTTTATTAAATAAAAAGAATAATATAATCTTTTAATATATTATGAGCTATTTAAAAAATATTTTTTAAAAATTGTTTACATTGCAATGTTAAAATATCATAAAAAAACATTAACGTTTGCAATATTGACACTGCAAAATTTCTTGAAAAGTCGATTATTCGACAACATTATTCTTTGAAATCAGAAAAGAATTTTATCGCGACTCGTGAAAATGAGACGACGGCGTCTCCTTCATAAAATCGCGCACCGGTTGTTAGATCGAAAAATCCGATTCCGCGCGGGTTCTTGCGTTCGCGCAGAGCGATAAGTCAGCGCGGCTCCCGGATTATAAAAGCGACCTAATCGAACCTGGGGCTGAGCCTAGTTGCGACGGGACTGAGGCTGCCTCTGGCAGGTTGCAGCCACTTCCTAAATTTATCGCCGTCTCCTCCTCTTTTCCTCCATTAAATTCTCCGCCTGCTTTTTGTCCCTTTCCATCTTTCTCTCTCTCTCTCTCTCTATCTTTCTCTCTTCTCTCTCTCTCTCTCTTCTCTCTTCTCTCTGTCTTTGTGTAAATTCCTCTAACGCTCAATATTTTCCTTCCTCCTTCACTCATTTGTCTTTTTCACTTTGTTCCCTTTACTTACTTTTACCTGATTTATTTAAGTTTCTGAGGAATTTTTTTTTTTTTTTTTTTTTGTTGTAATTGCTCGAGTGGATTTTTATTTTCATTGTAATTATCTTGTAAGGAAGCGCGCTATTAAAGAGGAAGGAGCTTTTTTTAAGATACATTTTAAATCACGTTAAAGCTCTTCTATTGCGTTATTTTTCTTTTTTAAATTAATATTAATTTATTCCGTTCAATTAAAACATTTTACTTTCGATTTAAAAAAATGTTATGTTACCATTCAAGATATTTCATGACAAATTTGCGTTAAAGATTGAATGAGAAAATAATCTTTCAGTTTCCATAATTTTATTTTCTCCTCTCAATCTTAATATTTTTCTTCTTTCTTTTTTATCCGCGACATCTTCCTTGTTTTTTCTCTCCCGTTCTTTTCCATTTTATGATATCTTTTTACCTTGTCGCTCGCGCACAGATTAGGTATAAGTTTTTCTCTCGAAGTAGTTTCATCTCTCTTCTTTTTTATCCACCCTCTTGTGTGCGCGTTCGGCGCAGATATAAAATCTACAGCCTGTTAAGAAAGTGTCCTGGTGATCAATATAGCCTTTTACGAAAGAAAAAATTTCCGTATAATACCTTGTTATCTTGACGATGCTCGGAACCAAGCTTTTTTAAAAACTTACAAACATTACTTACTATTTGGAAAAGTTTTGTTTTTTTTAAAATAAATTTATTACACGGTGTCCTCTTAATGGTAAAATTTTTACTAGACATCTTTGAATTTACAAAAATATTTTTGATACTTTTTTATTAGTAGTCTTGACAATTTAACAATAGTTTATTAGTTTGTTATTTTTTAATTCTGACAAAATATTTTTTCACTCATCATGTAAGAATAGCCAAACAAAATTGATCTGCACTTTATTAAAATATTTTTTAAAACATTTAGTTGAAGATAACATTCAATTTTCTGTTCTAAAATGTCATTCCGCGTAATTTTTTTTTTATAAAAAATTACTCCTTTGAAGCAAAAACCGTAGATCGAGATATTCTAGCCAGATAATTGGACTGGAAAAATATGCCTGTCTCGGTATAATTTTTTTTTTTTTTTCTCTAAAAATACCCCAGCGCTTCGCCGTGCATTATACACACATAGACGCTCGCTTGCTCGCACACATAGGTCCTCATTACACCGAACTATCTTAAAAAGATAAAAAAAAATGAGAGAGAGAGAGAGAGAAAGAGAGAAAAGGGTAAAAAAGAGAAGGGGGATAAAGCTGCCGCGTGCATCTTCCCTTATCTGCCTTGCAGCCTGCGCGCGGCACTTTTCCCCGAGTAACCGTATACACGAGTACACGTGTGGGTTGCGAGTACCTAAGTTCCACCAACCGCCATGTCCAAATAAAGTGTTTTGAGAAAAAGAGGGAAAAAAAAGTAGAGAGAAAATAAAAGGTGGCTCTTGTTAAGCGACTGTTTTCTTTTCGTTTTTTTTTTTTTTTTTTTTTTAATAAATTTAAACTTGGTTTTAATTGCGTACAAATAGTTTTACTTTATCGTTTGAGATGAAATTAAAAAAATACTTTATCGATAATTGATAGATTTTTTTTTATATATAATAAACTTTTCAAAATTATTCCTTTTTTTTTGTTTGTTTAAATTTTGTTGAAAATTTAAACAAATTTATCATTCACAATTTTTCGAAAAGTTCTTTTAATTTACGTATCTTATTGTTAGAATTTAAACACGCGTACGCGGTAACCTCTTTTTTATACGTTCAATTCTTGACCCATGTACCTTAGAAATTTAATCCAATATTTTAACCCACGTTCGTGAAGTGAAGTAGAATTCGAGAAATGTCCAGTTGTATATGTGCGTAGATGTATACCGAATCTAGTCAGACCGCGTAAATCAGATTATACTCTTTTTACTACGTAGTCCCAATTTTATTTAAACTCTTGTAGAATTATTTTGAATTTATTAGAAAAATCTTTTAAAAATATGTTTGTGTTAAGAAAAATTTTAATTTTACAAAACAAAATTATAAAAATATGCAAGTCAGATAACTTTGTTTTATTTTAGAATTATAAAAACAGGACTCTGTTTTTATAATATGCAAATAAACTTTGATGATAAAAAATATAAATTAAAAAAAAAAATATCGGTACATAAAGTGCTATTTTTTTTCTAAAAATAAATACACGGTAAGCTCTCTATTCTTTTTTTTTTTATTTTTTTTTTTTTTATTTTTTATAAAAAATATTTTCACATCGAACTCGGAAATGTGTATCCAATTTGCTAATACATCCATCGAAAATAAATCAGTCAATCGGAAAAAAGATAAAAAAAAAAAAAAAAACTATCTAACCATACATTCTTCCAAGAGACTGCCTGCTCGCACACGTACTCGCGCGCGTACACCTACACGTACACAGATTCATACACAGATAGCACGCGTATCCATCCCCGAAGAAGACGCGCATTGATACAAGCTCAGTGGCAGCGACAGTGGTGGAGGTATCAAGACGCGGGGGCGCGGTCGCGTGCATACACAGACTCGAGGGGGAGAAAGAGTAAGAAAGAGAGAAAGAGCGCACGCGTGAGACCTCGGCGTATATATACATGTATATACATATACGGATATCGTTCGTCCTTCAGCAACTGGTGCGGAGCCGGCGTACTACTGTTTTGCTCTTCTCGGTGGCGGCGCGCGGTCTGGCCGATTCGCTCGTTCTCTCTCACTCTGTCTGTCTGTATCTCTCTCTCTCTCTCTCTCTGTCTCTCCCCCGGTGCTCTCTTCTATCCCCCATCACACGGTGACATTGACCGCCGCCGGCGTTTTCTCTCTTCTCTCTTTCTGCTCTCGGTCGCTCGGCCGTTCGCTCGGTTTGCTTTACCTCGGGGTTGTCAGCCTCGACGCCTGCGCTCCTCCCGCGCTCTTGTTCTTCTTTCTCTATTTCCTGCGCACTTGATTTTTCTCTTTTATAACATTAGCGCGCGCACGCGTGTGTGTATTTACGCTCGCTCTCTCTCTCTCGTGTGCGTAGGTTGCTTTATTGAGATGTAGAAATTAAGAGAGTATGGCTGATTATGATTTCGATATTTAACTGGAGATATTTTCGTGAATTTTGGGGTTGAAGGTTTACAAAAATAATTTGCATTCGATGAATGTTGATCATTAATTTTTTACTACTTTTGATGTTAATTTATCGTAGAAATTTTTCTTTTATACTGCAATTGAAATAAACAATTATTTTATTACGGTTTCGATTAGATTTTTTTTTTTTTCTCTCTTAGATATTGTTTTATATCAGAAAAATTATGTAAAATCATAAAAATTTTCCCATCGTGAAAAATTTTTACTCAAAGTTATAAAAATTATTTTATAACTTTAATAATGCGTAACGATAAAATTCTTGATATTGTGTTTACGTAAGCATAATCTTCGCCATTTAGATAGGAATCGATATAAATTTCAACCAAGTCATACGAAATTATAAATAAGATGATTTGGCGGTAGTTTGGTAGTTAATTCTAAAGCCTTAAAGCGTCTTATCTTGCACCACCACACATATATTTCAAAATTAACTCGACATATTATTTGTAATTAATCATGTTTTAGAAGTAATATAAATTAATTAAATCTGTCAAAAAACATATGTTTATTTAATTTCTAATTGAATAATTTTTTGCTTCAAATTTTCGTTAACAAATTTAATCAACAGCTCTGTAATTTAACATTTTTTATATAAATTAGATTAAAAAACACAAGTGTCCGCAAAAAAACTACAGTAACTATGCGTATAATAAAATAAATCGTTTTACTTTATCCTCCTTTATTCACTGCATATTTTTATCAAGGAAAAAATGTAGGTTAATTTCCCCTTAATAACTTGTCGGGTCTTCCACTTATAAAAATATTATCCACGTTACAATCAAACTAGCTACAAAATCAGAAAGAAAAAACCTGTCCACGAAAATTTTCTCCAATATTCTTTTTCAAAACTTCATTTCTTTACGCTTTTACTACGTTTCTAAAGAACGCAACTGACACGTGTACGCATTTACACATACGCCCATCCCGTATTATTCCACAATAACCCAATCATGGGCACATCACACCAGCGACTAAATAGTCCAAGAAAATATCCCATCTCCGGAACAATCTTTCGCCACTCGCTTTCTCTCCCCCCCCCCCCTTTCTCTCTTTCTCTTCCTTATTCTCCAGCGGATCCTCTCGTCTTTCTTCCGCGTCGCCTTCACCCCACACAAATCTC
The DNA here is from genome assembly GCA_949987625.1 of Chalcis sispes. Taxonomy (NCBI): domain Eukaryota; kingdom Metazoa; phylum Arthropoda; class Insecta; order Hymenoptera; family Chalcididae; genus Chalcis; species Chalcis sispes. Next base: position 3,424,207 of record OX465094.1, on the reverse strand, counting down.
TCCCTCTCTCCGATCTCTCTCTCTCTCTCTTTCTCTCTCTCTCTCTCGGGAGCCGTCGGCACCACCCCTGCATCCGCGCGGGCTCGTCGCTCCCGCCGCCGCTACTAGACGCGCGCGCACACACACACGTACGCCGGTCGCTCGCGCAGGAGGTGGTGTGTACGTACGCAGAAGTTGGTAAGGGTAGAAGGGGGAGATTCCGCGAGGGAAACGCGACGAAGAGCCGAGCGCCAGCAGTACATCCCTGGACGGGCACGGGGCAACAAGAACGCGACGTCGACGCGTGTGACCTCCGCCGGTCGTCTTCGACGTGATATCGCCGTCTTGAATTTTCTTTTCGATTTGAATTCTTGTTTTGATATAACCGACTTGTACCCTGTCGACGTCTTTGTTTTACGTTGGAGTGCGAGTGAAACTTTGCAGTTTGTTTTATTTTTTTTTTTTTTTCATACGGTTCGATCCTTACGGTTTATCACACGATTCCGTTGGACGCTTAATTTTTTGTTTAACTTAAACTCCTCTCGTTAAGAGAGTTAAATGTTAACAATGTGCGGTGAAAATATGCAGAGTGCATCGAAATTAAAGCAGTGAAAGGGGCAAAGAAAATAAAATAGCGGGCGCTCTCGCGTTAAAGTGCGACCGGCGGCGATGTAGTGTGTGTTTACCGGGTGCGTACGCGCTAGGATCATCAAAAGAAAAGAAAGAGATATTCGGGCTACGTGAAGCTATTGAAAGAAGCAAAATAAGAAAGCGGTTCGAGTACTGCTGCGTGCGTATCGTCCAGGGAAGGATCGCAGAGAGAGCAAAAGTGGGAGAGAGAGAGAGAGAGAGAGAGAGAGAGAGAAAAGAAGCGCGCGCGGACAATAGCCGCACGCTCACAAACTTAGCGCGCATGCCGCTGAATTATGAAAGGCGTCACGTGAGTATTCCAGCGCGTTATATCTGTGTACATGTATTAGGGCGCGCGCGTGTGTATGTGTTTGCGCGTGTTCGCGTGTGTATCTTTTAAAGCGGTTGGGTGTGCGCGCGCGCGCGAACGAGCGCCTGCATTATACAGGTAGACCGGCGCTCCTGTGTTGTCTTTGGGATTTACAAGGAGCGCCAAAGGGAGAGAAGCTGAGTTTTTGCTCGGTACGTACGTACACATGTTTGGATCTACTCCTCCCTGCGTATATACGCGATTTTTGCAGGCTTCCTTTATTCGCTCGAGAGATCTGGTTTGCTTTTTTTTTCTTTTTTTTTTTTTTTTCTACGGTGTGGTATTGAATTTAGAGTTCCGTTTGTAATTGTTATTCTTTCTTTAACGTGGGTGGATGATATTGAGTTCGTTGTTTGGGTCTTTTTGTTTTTTCTTTGGTCGTCTGAGAAATATGTGGGTTGTCGCGTGATTCGCGTTTAAATTCGATAATTTCTTGGATTTTAGATATAAAATAATATTTTAGATACGAGGAAAAATATTGAGATATAAAAATTAATTTCGTACACTTTTTTTTTAATGAATAAATAGAAAATTAAAATATAATCCTTTCAATTTAAAAATTGCGAATTTGTATTTCTTTTTTATTACTAACCGATGCAAACAATAGTTTTTAAACAAACATTTTGCATCAAAAGCTAGATTTTGTATAAATTTATATCACCATCAATGTCGAAAAGAATAAAATAATTAAAAAAAATTATTTTCATTCAATATTTCGAAAACTGTTATTTAAAGTATTATAAAATCAGTAGGCATTATTTTATTAATATTATAAAAAATACTTTAAAAGGTATATTCTATATATATATATATTCTATTATTAAAATTATAGTTTACAGCTTTTTTTTTTTTTTTTTTTTTTTTTAATTTTGTGACGTTTTAAACGTTGACATTTTTATTTGCACGACAAAATCGAATATAACGTTAACTGCTCGAAAGCTTTTACAGTAGAGTGCTTTCTGCATTCTTTATAAATACTTTGCATTTTACTTTGTTAAAATATACAATGAAATTGGGTATATTCTTTGTTGAAATACAGCAGCAATTTCTATTCGATTTTTTTTTTTTTTTTTTTTTTTTAAACAACGATTGAGAAAAAAAATTGGTAAAATAATAGTAATAACGATAATCACGAAATTTTTTGACGAGCGCTATTTTCATTATTCGCGTAGATTCCCCGCCATCCTTACATAAAAGGATTTAAAGTTTCTCCATTATACAGCCATCTGTTTGTAGCGCATTTGATTTTTCAATGCCTACAACTTGTACGCCTACTTTTATTATATTTTCCATGTGGGTCAATTCGTATGTATTATTAAAAATAGGCAAGTTTAGCGAAACAAAAAGAAGACATTATATTTTCCGATAATCGATAACTGCCTGTTGTATCGTCACTCCTGACCTTCGAGCAAACTTGAATAAATTCAAAATTATTATATATGTGTATCGATTACTACACTATTCACAAGTGATTTTTTTTTTTTATTTAAAATTGATAAATTTTAATATCAAAGATTTTTTATAATCTTAATTTCAAACTATGATTCGACGCAATAAATCGAATGCACCTACATAAAATTATATTTTTTGGTATCGAAAGACAACCTTTGTTAAATTTATTTAAAAAAATTAAAACAAAGGTCGTTTTTAATTTCATCTCTCGAAATTCTTGAAACAAAGAATAAAAGAAAATTAAACCACGTATGCGCTCTCAAATTTTTAAAGCAATTGAGCTTAAAACGGGCACATCATCGCATGAAAATAAAAATAAAGCAAGCGCATGAAATTTTCAGCTAAACCACTCGCCTTATACCGCGAATGCGTGCGCGTAAATGCAAGTTTAAAAAAAAAAATAAAAAAAAAATAAAAAAAAAGAAAAAGAAAAACGAAGAAAAAGAAAAAAGGATAAAGGAAAAAAAAGCAGCTTCGTGTGCTCCTATCAAAGCAACAGGCTCGGGTAGCCGTATGCCATTGTTACCAAGTTGTTTTAATTTTTTTTTTTTTTTTCTTCGTAAAAAGCTGCAGTGGTAGGCGCTTCCGATTCTCTCTCTCTCTCTCGCTCTCTCTTTCTCTTTTTCTCTCCTAATTAAAAGCAAAGTAAAAGGGCTCTAGTTGTACATCTCGGCTGCTGCTGCTGCACAACTATATATATATATATATATATATATATATATATATATATATATATGTTACACGATGAAAAAAACAACAAGGTTGAAAATACTCTATTTAATTACCGGCGGTACGTCGCGAAAAGAATACCCGCGAGTTATTGCCGCGTTGAAGGAAGGAAAATGGAAAACGTCAGACAAGTGGGGATGAAGGGAGAAATGAGAAAGAAACTTTTTCAAGTGGCGTTAAGAGCAGCTGAAATAAAAACGTATACGCGTGCATGTAGTCAATTGTGTATCGCCTGTTTACATAATACACGCGCATCTCTCGATGAATTATATTACGATACTCTTTGGCGTATAAATGAACGACTTGCTTTCTCTCTCTCTCTCTCTCTCTCTCTCTTTCTATCTCTGGCTTTTCATCTTCGCCGGTCGTACGCAACATCGCCGATCGATTTATCGAAGCTTATTCAATGATTTGCTTTGCTCGCCGGCTTTTTCATTATATATCGTACACCGCTTGATTTCGGTCGTGACTTTTGAGAGATACGAACCGATTGCTTCTTTGCGCGTCGTCCCGTGAGGTTTATAGTAGACGCGCGTGTGTGCGTAAATTAAAATTTCGCGATCGATGTTCAATATTCGTCGGCGCGAACTACGGTTCGGCTCACTCGGGTCAAGAGAAATTAGATTTACGAATGCATAATATATATATATATATATATATATATATATATATATATATATATATATATATACACATACGTCGTATTTAATATATATTTTAAACTCGTAATTATTGTGTAAACTTTGTAAATGTACAAAATTATTTATCGTTATATTATAATAATAATAATAATAATAATAATAATTATTATTATTATTATTATTATTATTACGAGGCGATTAATAAACAAATGCGTTCGCGCGAAATGTGCGTAAAATATTTAACGTAACAAACGCAAATAAAATTCTTTTATTTTTTTTTATGCTCCACAAAATTTAATAATAAAATTGCAATAAATCCATTATATATGATTAAAAAGCTGTATTTTTCATTAAAAAGTTTTTTCAATGAAAATTTACCGTTTAAAAACATTTACAAAGACTGAAATAATTTATCTTAACGTTAATGCAATATTTTTAAAAAATTTAACGAAATAATTATTTTTTTTAGGATGTTTAGCTTAAAGAGACATTTTTATTATTTTTCGTGCAATTATTTAAAAGTTACCGTCAGCTCTATTAAATTATCGATAAAAAATATATTACCATCATAATTCATGAATGGATCGTAAAAATACGTAACGCTATCTTGCAATATGAGAATCGTAAAATTTTTATTTAATCACAAATGGATATGATTATCATCATCATCATCATCATCATCATCATCATCATCATCATCATCATCATCATCATTATTATTATTATTATTATTATTATTATTTATATTCATGTATTGTAAGAGGGGCAGAGGGCCAACGAAAATGATACTTTTTAACGTTCTTCTGATAAAGGCATATATCGTAATAAAATTTTGAAATAAAATCCTTCATTTTAAACTTTTTTTTTTCAATTTAAATAATGAGGAAACTCATTTAAATAAAAAATTTTTATAATTTCACTGGTTAAATTTCGTGAGATGCATTTTTTCGTTTTCAAAATAATGAAAATTAAAAAAAATTTTCCCGGTTTTATTATTACTTGACTTTATTACGCAGCATTGAAAATTTAATAAAAACGCATTTCATAAAATGATAAAAATAATTATAACCTGATAAACATACATGAACGTGATCACGTGTATAAAACAAAAGCACGATAAAGTAATAGAAAAAAAATGTAACATGTGTCTTGTCTGATTAAGTTTTTTGCTTGAGAAAGCGTCGTCTTTTTGTCATTGGCTGGTTGATTCTTTGTAGGACATTTACGGGATTGATTGGTAAAATGAGAAGGGGGGATTCTGTCCAAGAGAGAAAAAAAGAGATGGATAAATTGATCGTATATAGAAATAGAGGGTGAAAAAGTGAATTAGAGACTAAGAGAGAGAGAGAGAGAGACAAAGAGAGGGAGAGAATGAAAAAGATGGAAGGAGAGAAAGAGTAAAACAAAAACGAGTAGGTTAATGGAGAAAGATGAAAAGGGAAAAAGTGAATGGCGAAGCGAAGAGCGAAAAAGACATGGATAAAGCGTTAAAGTTACAGATGTCGAAACGAAGCAATACGAACGAGAAAAGCATATAAAAATGAAAATACTGTTATAATTAAATATTTTTATAAAGTAGAGTGTAGGAAGAAAGTTTGAATTATTATTTTATATTCTTTCGTTTTTTCTTCGAGTTGAACATATTGAAAAATTTTTATTGTTAAAAATTTTTCAAAACTAATAATTTTCATTTACGTCTTATTAAACAAATTTATTTACGTTTCGGTTTACCGCCAAATTTTCTCTTGTAATTTTATTTTTTTTTAACAATATTTCATATCGTTTTAATTTAAATAAAACAATAACGTTTCTAATATTTTCTTTAATTCCAACAATATATACATATATATTTCGTGCAAGTTTATAATTTAATAAAACGTTAAAATTTTTGTTTAAATTAAGCTTTTAATTTTATAAAAGAAAATGTTCACTACGCAGATTCATATACACGAGAAACATGCTGTAGAGCAATGAAAATTCCTTGAATTCCAAAGGTGTTGAAATCAGCCGTTCGTCGCAAGTACAAAGCGCTTTTCGGAGCAATATTTTCCAAAAATATAAACTATGCGGCCTCCGCTTCCTCTCATATATTACGCAAAGTTAAAATTTTTATTTTATTTTAAATATTTATGCTATGAACAGTTGAAAAAACGTATATTAATTTTTTTGAAAAATTTGTTTCTTAAAAAGTTTGCACCTTATTTGAATTTTATACTTCATTTAGTTATAGATTTTTTACGTTTTAAATTATATTTTTACAACTTTTCTACTTTTTTTCTTCTTTATTCGTCCTTTCTACCCACAAGATAAAAATTTAGCTATTTTTTTTTTTAGACAACAAATAAACTTTGTTTTAGATTTCAGCGATGTTTTTAAAAAACGAGCTTTTTTTAGGTATAGCATTTAAAGCCAAAAAAAAATACATATTTGGAAAAATACTCGTAAAGCTTTAATCCCTTTTATGTGTTGTTTATGAAAAGTAAATAAAAATGTCAAGGGGAAATATAAAGTTATGGTTGTTGTACGCACAAAGAATAAAAACGTTGATGACAAATAAAAATTTATGCTTTGATTTTTACAGCAAATATTGCTTTATCGGAAATATAGTATACCATTATTCTATGTTTTATTGATTTGTAAAATAAATATTGGTAGAAATATTATTATCTTACGTTTAAATTTATTTTTCTTACAAAATATGGATTAATATCTAATGAATTTATTACGATTACAATTGTGTAATAATATTTTTTTTTTTTATTACAATTCTAAAATTAATACTTTTTTGAACGACTTTTTTGATTAACAATATCGATATGATGACGGTTTAAAAAGAAAAACTTTTAAAGCGAATTAAATTATTAATTTTATAAACAAATCCAAATTTTAATATACCAATCCAATCGTTGAAAAATCTTTTCGCAACCTCCATTTATCGCTAATCGATACAAATCCACAATCGCGACACGTTTGCTCCTTAAAATCTTCAACCTACGCGCACTTACTTTTTTACGGGGACGGAGCTTAAACGTCGCTCGGCCGAAATAAGGGAGTGAAAAAAAAAGAAAGGGAAACGGGGTGACCGGAGCATCACGAACCGAGCCAGAAAAAAAAAGAAGCGAAGCGTTCAAGAGAGTGAAAGAGAGGAATAGAGCGAGAGAGAGAGAGAGAGAGAGAGAGAGAAGGAGAGAGAGAAAGAAAAGGGCGCGCACCGAATGAAAAGAAACAGTAGACGTGCCGCTGTCGCCTGAGGCCGCTGCAGATAAATCGTAGAAGTACAGTAGGACTTCTTCGTAGGAGGATGAGCCTTTCTTTTGTATCGCATACCTGTGCATCGCTATATATGTATATATATATATGCGTGTATGGGTGTGTGTAGGTGGCATCGATTCCGCACGACGTTCCACTTTTCTCCTTCGCTCCTTTTTCGAGAGCAACTTCTGGTTTCTCTTCTCGTCTTCTCCGCTCATCTAACGAGGTTAACGTCCTCCTGACGATTGACCTTTTCGTCCCGCACGATCTACATACACGCGCGACTATAATACGCACGAGTTCGTTTTCGATTTTTGTGTAAGTTCTTCTCTTTTTATTTATTCCGTTCGCTCTCGCACTCGATAAAATCGATGTTTTTTCTCTTTCAATAAGGCACTATTTTGGCCACGTATCGCGGATGCGCGTGTGCGTAAATTTTATCGGTTTTGAATTATAAATTTCGGATGGTGTTTTTGTATTACAGAACGTTTAGTTAAAAGCGAGAGATTGATGGTAAAGAGAAAATAGCGAAAGCATTCGTTTGGAATCGTTGTTTCAACGTGTGCATTATGCATTAACGGTTAAATACGTTAAATTTTGCATTATCCAATAACGACGTTAAATTTTTATCGGGTAATTTTACGTCGCGTGCGCGCGCGTGACCTATCGCGTAATGATCGCGGTAATTGTTATTTGAGATGTGACAATGTGAAAACTTTCTAATGGTCAATAAGGATGATTGATTAATGTGCCGTGTTGCGATACTTGTACTTTTTAATCATACAAAGTTTCCGCGTACGGTTATATTTGTACAAAAAAATCTAATTTTAATTCGGCGATATTGCTAACGGGTATGATATGTTAAATTTGATATTTTGAAGTTTGTAATGTATTGTAATAAAAGAAAAATTTTTAATAAAAACTTTATTCGAGAAAATTAAAATTAAAAAATTCCTTTTAAATCGACTATTAACGTAGAGAAAAAGAAAAAAAAAAAAAAAAGTCAAGCACAATCCGGGCGACTATAGATTTCTTATGCGAGAAAGCTTTAAGCAATATCTAATCAGAGCTGACGACTTTAAAACGACTTTTGTTCATCCCCAATTTTATTCTCTCTTTCTCTTCGCCCTCCGAAACCAGTCTGAAAAAAAAAAAAAAAAAAAAAAAAAATCCAAGCACGAAGAGATGCGAGAGATAGAAAGAAAATATCCGCGCGGTCCGGGAATCCCATAAAGAAGTCGCGGTTTGCATTAAAATTACGCCGGCAGTAACGCCGGGGTAGCGCGCCAATTACGCGTAATAACTACGTATTTTTTTTTTCTTTTTTCTTTTTATTTTTCAACCCATTCGTGGTATCATCTTTGTCGGTTGACGTTCGCACGTAGAACAAAGAGAACGATAGAGGAAGAGAAGGAGGAAGAGGAGGGAGGAAAGGGAAAGCGAGACACGGCGAGCTGGAGAGATAGGCCTATCAATTTCATCCTCTCTCCGCAGCCGGAGAGAGACATTCCGTGTAAGCTCCGAAAATCCAATTTCTCGTTTCGTTACGTTACGCGCGCGCTCGCTCGCTCGCTCGTTGGCTCGGTCCTCTCGTTACGTTGTTTCTCCTTACATTATCGGCACGTTTTGCTTTCCTCTCTTTCTCCTGCCCGTTCGCTTTGCGTTTCGTCGGCTCGTTCCCCGTGGACCGAAAATCTCCGCGAGGGACGGTATGGTGTACCTGTATACTTTTTACGGTGCATATACGCTTGGCAGTTTTGTGATCTCGGGTTTCTCTCTCTCTCTCTCTCTCTCTCTCTCTCTCTCTCTCTTTCTCTTGCTCTCTGTCTCTTTTTTATTTCATTTTATTCCTATTTTTGTTTCTTTTGTGATGATATTTTCGATAGGCTGCAATTTAGAGGTGGTATCGGTTGTATTGATTTTTGGTTATTCGATTCTTTGACACTTCAATTCAAATGATTTATACTTTAGAATAATAGATTCTATATAATGTAAAAGCTGCAATAATTGATATATTATTTACTTTTTATATTAGGGGTATAGAAATAAAAATAGTACCTTTCACATTAGTCATTTTTACAAAAAATAATAAAAAAGTATTTTCGTTTACACTATTAATTTTGCTTGTTTTGCTGTTCAATAGACAATTATTCAATGAACATATGAGCCAAGTTTGAATCAAATTCACCTAGAGATTTGCAGATAATTACAACAAGATATTTGAAGATTGCTGTGTTTATTTCGTGGAGAAAAAACCACATTTGTTTCTATATTCCTCATATATTGAATTCGTACTTTTCTTTTCCAATATGTTAAACCAGTTGTATACTGGTAGAGACATTTACTTACGAAGATAAAAATAAACACAATTGTTGTCTGTTTTTTCTTTTTATAACGCAAAGTATTAAAGAAAGAAATAAACGTTCCATTAAGATAAAACGTATGCAAACCCCACGTTTCACTTTCTTTATTAAAAACTCTCGTCACCGTAGCAATCATCAAAATTAACAATTTTACCGACACTCTCTCGAAACACGAAAAGTCTCTTACAGCGCACATGAGAGGAAGGGAGAGAGAGAGAGGGAGAGAGAGAGAGAAAGAGAAAACGGGCGCGCACGTTTTGCAAAAGCTGCCGCCTCGTTGAAGCTCCCGCGAGAAATACCGAAGAAGTCACCAGAAAGCGAGTGAAACCCGTAACGCAAAAATACTGGTTAACCCGAGCCTTTTCCTTCCCTCCCCCTCAAATTCACTCTGAAAGAGTATACACCTTATCGCGTGTGTATATGCAAGGTACCCCATATATATATATATATATATATATATTCACTATATACTATATGGTGGTATTGCCGGTGCCCCGACGATAAAGGAAGAAAAAGCGAGTCGAGCGTGC